>JAZGTL010000248.1:5000-10000 GCA_037349345.1 Oemleria cerasiformis | reverse complement strand
ATGGGACTCTATCTTTATTCTCGTCTGATTAATCAATTCTTAAAATTAAAAAGATATATCAGACTATGATGGAGTGAATGATTTGATCCATGAATATTCGATTCTTTTTTTTTCAATTTGGAATCAATTCACAACAATTCTTTCATTTTTCATATAAATATAAAAAAATACAGATTCGGGTCGTCATTAATCATTTTGAGATAGTATTTCAGTACTATACGTATACGTATGTATATAGGTTTATCCTTCATCTTTTCTGAAGTTTCGATATAAGGATTCCTTTGCTAACACAATGCAGCCAACTCCATTTGTTAGAACAGCTTCCATTGAGTCTCTGCACCTATCCCTTTTTATTCTATTCTCGGTTTATGAAACCCCTGTTTGTTTTCATAAAACAGGATTTGGCTCAGGATTGCCCATTTTTAATTCCAGGGTTTCTCTGAATTTGAAAGTTCTCACTTGGTAGGTTTCCATACCAAGGCTCAATTCAATTAAGTCCGTAGCGTCTACCAATTTCGCCATATCCCCCCCTTTTTTGTGATGTGATTAGGATCACACCATGATGCCGCCCCCCCCTTTCATTTATATTATGCTGGAACCATTGAATTCGTTAGATACCGGTTCCTATATTGAAAAGTGTTTTCTACTATATTGAATTGAATTCATTATTATTGAATTGAATTTATTATTGATTTCTTGTCTATTTTCATTTCATTTTATTTCATCTCTATCGGAGACCTGTATTTGGTCCAATCAGAAAAAATTCTATCATTTCTATATCAGAAATTCAATATAGATATATACCACATAACATATATATTATACTATGATATATAATCATATATTTTTTATACTTATATATGCCCTTATTTCTATCATTTTTTAGTGTACAATTTTGAATACTTGAACGGTCGATTCTTTTTTTTTATTAGTTTTCACCTTTACGAATGAAACCAGAGGGGTGTTTCATTATGATCTGGATTGCACTTTTATCTTTCATTTTATTCTTATCCTTTTCTTAGGGGTCTTAAGGCAGACCCTCTATAACTAAAAACATAAAACGAAAAGGGATATTTTAGTATTATTAATTTAAAATTAAATTAATAGCCATAACTAAAACTAATAAAATGGCTATAACTAATTATTCCGTTAATAAATAATTATAAGATAATTATAAATTATTTATTAATTAATTAATATTAATTCTATATTATTAAGATTTTTTAAGTATTATAATATAAGATTGTAATATCCAATAAGTATACAATAAGATTCTAACTTAATTACTAGTACTAGATTTTTTTTTTTAATTTATAGAAATATAAAATGAAATATTTAATTACATTATTTTAATATATTTTATTTTATTAATAGGAAAATATCAACAAAAATACTAAATTAAATATAGAAATATCGAATAGTAAAAAAAATCTTATAAACTAATTAAGATATTGATTGTTGATAAAGATATATTTTAGAAATAGATCTAAATTTAATATCGCTTAATATCGCTATATTAATAGGTATGTTCTATAATATTCAAATATCCAATTGGAATTTTTTTTTTTTTATTTTTTCTATATATCATATTTCTTATGAAATAGCTAAGAATGAACAGTTAATATCTCAGTAGTTTATTAAAATTAGTATACGTGTACAATTTTTATTATGTGAGCCCGCTTAGCTCAGAGGTTAGAGCATCGCATTTGTAATGCGATGGTCATCGGTTCGACTCCGATAGCCGGCTTTTCTCCATTTGTTTTATTTTTTACATAGTTGATAATGTGAAATCAAAATTAAAAACTTTTTTCCCTTTTCCCAAGGGTCACCGATCTATTTCTATTATCTCGTAGGAACTTCCAATTATGAATAAAAATTGGATTGGAAGAGTTCGGTCTCTGTAGAACAAATCAATCAAGAAAAGAACCCTTAATTTTTTTTATTATTATTTAAAATTCTTTTTATTTATTTTTATTTATATAATACAATTATTTATATACAATAAGGTCCGGATATTTATAAAATTCCTCTAATTATTCTTTGAAATACAATACTTCAGTAAATTTCGCTTAATTTATCATATTTTAGTTTAGTTTTAATTTTAGTTTATGAAATTTCATAAAAAATAAGGAGTCTTTATGTCGCGTTACAGAGGACCTCGTTTCAAAAAAATCCGTCGTCTGGGGGCTTTACCGGGGTTAACTAGTAAAAAGCCTAGAACCGGAAGCGATCTTAGAAACCAGTCGCGCCCCGGCAAAAAATCTCAATATCGTATTCGTTTAGAAGAAAAACAAAAATTGCGCTTTCATTATGGTCTTACAGAACAGCAATTGCTTAAATACGTTCGTATCGCCGGAAAAGCCAAAGGGTCAACAGGTCAGGTTTTACTACAATTACTTGAAATGCGTTTGGATAACATCCTTTTTCGATTAGGTATGGCTTCGACTATTCCTCAAGCCCGCCAATTAGTTAACCATAGACATATTTTAGTTAATGGTCGTAGAGTAGATATACCAAGTTATCGCTGCAAACCCCGAGATATTATTACAGTGAGGGATGAGCAAAGGTCTAGGGCTCTGGTTCAAAATTATCTTGATTTACCCCCCCGCGAGGAATTGCCAAAACATTTGACTCTTCACCCATTCCAATATGAAGGATTAGTCAATCAAATAATAGATAGTAAATGGGTCGGGTTAAAAATAAATGAATTGCTAGTTGTAGAATATTACTCTCGTCAGACTTAGCCCTAGCTAAAACTAAAATAACAAGGGTTCGGACAATTTTGCCCTCTCCGTTTTGGCTTAATTAAGTAAAGGGACCCGAGCTAAGTAAGGTAAGGGTTTGATCTGGGTATTTTTTTTCGCATTCATGTATCATAGATCGGTAGGGGATTTTAATTCCTTGTCCATTTTGTCCAGTATTTTTCGTACCACAGAAATTCGGATTAGGAATAGAGAATCTATATATAAGAAGGGTCTAACTGTTGGAGTATCCATTCTTATTTGATGCATTGCAGTCAGTAACATTGGGGAATTAGGTGAAGAGTACGGAAAGAGAGGGATTCGAACCCTCGGTAAACAGAAGTCTACATAGCAGTTCCAATGCTACGCCTTGAACCACTCGGCCATCTCTCCTACATAATGATTATGGCCCAAAAACCGAGTGAATGGTGAGTCATTCATACTATTTTGGATAGGTATGTACATTCAATTTTAACTATAAGAACTTAACTCTAAAAATATAAAACTTTTCATCAAATACAAATCCTTCTTCCGAGGCTGGGGATAAAGAAAAATATTTTTTGTGAAAAATTGTGAATAAAATAAACAATAAAGATATATATCTAGTCATGTTTGCGAAGATGGTGTTTCCGCCCTTTCGAATATTTATACCGGATTAAATCACTCAATTGGAACGAATCCAACGATCGATCCATTTTTTATAGACTATGTTTAATAGATACCTTTAGATCATGATTCTATTCTATTTAGTTTAGACCATTATTCAATTTTCATAAAAATTATAAAATTCCTTTCAATTTTTAGATTTTTCAACAACAACCCCTTACTCCAACTTCTTAACCCATAGATTTAATCCAAATTCATGAACCGTCCCCCGGATTTTTTTTATTTGATTGTATAGCGTATACCCACTATACACACAACACAAAGCAGACGGTATTCCATTTTCATCATAGAATGATTATTAGATTCTTTTTCCTCTTTGGATCATAATTCAACCAAAACTTCTCGAATTATCCCAATCTGTAGGATAAATTCTTTGATTCTTCAGCTTCAATGAAATAGGAGTAGTTCCTATACTACTACATTTGGATGAAATCTAATCAGATTCAAATTTTTCTTATTTTTCTTATTTTTTTTTTATTGATTCCTGTCAAAAATAAACAATTTGAGTAAAAGGTCTTCCTTTTTATTTTAATCAATCGGTTTTTATGTTATTTCGTACTGTACAATTCCTTTGTTTGTGGGATCATTTTATCACGAAAGGAAGTTAAAATAAATTATAGAATGGATTAATACACCTATGTCTAGATCTGGGATAAATGGAAATTTTATTGATAAAACCTTTTCAATTGTAGCCAATATCTTATTACGAATAATTCCGACAACTTCGGGAGAAAAAGAGGCATTCACCTATTACAGAGATGGTGCGATTTGATTATTATTTTTTTTACCGCCCTCGGTCTTAAGAGAAAGACAACATTATTCGGGATAGGAAGAAAAAATTTATTGAAATAAATCTACGTTTGTTGAAGGTGAGGTTTGTAAATAAAACAAACCCTTCTATCGTGTATCCCCGATTAATGCAGCCTCAGATGCTTCAATTGTCGATTCTACAGTATTGAGCGAAAGGTTACACCTATGGGTTGGGTCAACCCTACTCCACTAGTACCAATAGGGGGCATAGGGGAAGAAGCACTACTCCTAGGAATCAACACACGAAAACTTTGTTATAAATTATCCCTTTTCTTTATCAGGATCGGGACTAACAAGAATGGTTGGGACAACAAACATCCATCTCGTTCGTATTTTGGATACCCGTATAACCATCGAAGACTGTTGAAGTGACTAATTCCTGCAAATTTAAGGGCGTTGAAGACAAAGAAATTGTTGGAGTCACTATTTTTATCTAATACCAACATGTTTGGTGTTAAGGAAAGATCAGATCTTCTACAAGAAGGTTGGCTAGAGATTTCTTGTAAAAACACCAGCCCCGCTTAGTTTATAATGAGAATATTTCAATTTTTTTTGATTCCATGTATTATTCTCATTATGCACATAAAGGAGGAGCCGTATGAGATGAAAATCTCATGTACGGTTCTGGAACGGAGATTCTTTGAATCGAATGACGACCGTAACGGATGTCGGCTCAATCCGAAGGAAATTATGCGGAAGCTTTACAGAATTATTATGAAGCTATGCGACTAGAAATTGATCCTTATGATCGAAGTTATATACTCTATAACATAGGCCTTATCC
>JAZGTL010000247.1:12500-32500 GCA_037349345.1 Oemleria cerasiformis | reverse complement strand
TGACTGCATCTTTGATGCACTTGCTAGTACATCTGAGAATTCTTAATTGGATAGTTGTAACCAGACTGTGGAACAAGGGATTATCCAGGACCATACGCCGAGGTATTGACGGTGATTCTCGAAACTATCGCAGAACAGAATGTGATACGATGAGATAGAATGCAATAGAAACAAAGACACCGGGAACAGGTTATCTACTCTTAACGGTCAAAGCGAACCCTTTCATTCCGAATTAAAAGAATTCGGATGAATCAAAGTCTCCCCAAGTAGGATTCGAACCTACGACCAGTCAGTTAACAGCCGACCCCGCTCTACCACCTGAGTCTACTGAGGAACAACAGGGGATTAGATCTCATAGAGTTCAATTCCCGTGTCTCAACCCATGACCAACATGAGCTCGAAGTTTCCTTTGTAACCCCCGGAACTTCTTCGTAGTGGCTCCGCTCCATGCCTCATTTCATAGGGGAACCTCAAACGGCTCTATTTCATTATATTCCAATCCATATCCCAATTCCATTCATTTTAATATCCCTTTGATGTCATTGAGATAAGAGATGCCGTTTCTAGTCTATCTCTTTCTATTTCTATATATATAATGGAGAAGTTAAAAAACATCATCATATAATAATCCAGAGAATTGCAATAGAAAAGAAAAAAGGGAGGTTTGTGATGATTTTAAAATCTTTTATACTAGGTAATCTAGTATCCTTATGCATGAAGATAATAAAATTCGGTCGTTGTGGTCGGACTCTATTATGGATTTCTGACCACATCTCTCCATAGGGCCCCTCTTATCTCTTCCTTCTCCGAGCTCGGGTTATGGAAAGAAGGAGAACAGAAGGAACTCGAGAAGAAAGTATCAGCAACAACCGGTTTTATTACGGGACAGCTCATGATGTTCATATCGATCTATTATGTGCCTCTGCATCTAGCATTGGGTAGACCTCATACAATAACTGTCCTAGCTCTACCGTATCTTTTGTTTAATTCTTCTGGAACCAATCACAAACACTTTTTTGATTATGGATCCACTACCAGAAATTCAATGCGTAATCTTAGCATTCAATGTTTATTCCTGAATAATCTCATTTTTCAATTATTCAACCATTTCATTTTACCAAGTTCAATGATGTAGTCAAGATTAGTCAACATTTATATGTTTCGATGCAACAACAAGATGTTATTTGTAACAAGTAGTTTTGTTGGTTGGTTAATTGGTCCACATTTTAATTCATGAAATGGGTTGGATTGGTATTAAGGCTGGATACAGCAAAATAATTATATTAGATCTAATGTACTTATTAGATCTAATAAGTACCATTGTGTCAGAATTGAGAATTCTATGGCTCGAATCTTTAGTATTCTCTTATTTATTACTGTGTCTACTATTTAGGCAGAATACCGTCACCCATTCTTACTAAGAAACTCAAGAAACCTCAGAAAACGGGGAAAAGTGAGGAAGAAACAAATGTAGAAACTAGAAACACACTTCCGAAACGAAGGGGGGCTAAACAGAAACAAGAGGATCCACCGAAGAAGATCCTTCCCCTTCCCTTTTTTCGGAAGAAAAGGAGGATCCGGACAAAAATCGATGAAACGAAAGAGATCCGAGTGAATGGAAAGGAAAAAACAAAGGATTCAATTCCGGTTTGAAAAACCTATTTGTAACTATTCTTTTCAACTATAAACGGTGGAATCGTCCGTTGCGATATATAAAAAAAAACATTCTTTAAGAAATGGAAATGTTAGGAAAATTTCATTTAAATTAAAAATTAATAAAAAAATTAATACATAAGATATATACACTAAAAGATAAGAAGAAATTCGACCCGCCCCCTACATATTTGATAACCTCTCCTACGAAAAAACTCGCAATACCGACCCCATTCGTAATTCCATCAATTACTCGTCTATCAAAAAAATTAGTTAGTTCGGCTAATCTTCTTATACCTTTAGTTCTAAGGATATTACATAAAAAGCAGTCTATGTAACCACGATTATACGGACCAATCTCTATATCACATTTATTATTTGACCCCACCCAAAAAATTTCATTTTATTAGGAACACTTTTAACAAAATGCATTAAAGAAATACAAGTTTTGTAAAGATGAATAAACAGGTCTATATAAAAAAGACGATATAAAGATTCCGAAATAAGCTTATACTAAACTGAAAAAATTGCATTTGTGATGAATTCATACCAGAATCCAAAGAATGGTTTCTATTTTCAGAGTAAAAGGTTTATAGCACGAATTTTAACAATTTGGATACGTAGATCCAAACAACCTCCCTTCCTGATTTAAAAAATGGAATTCCTACGGCTCCAACGACACAACGAAATAAAACTAATACAAGCATCGGAAATAACATAGTATTGTCCGACTCATGGGGATATGAAAAAGTTTTTTTTAGTGGCCAAAACGAGCAATACTAATAAAAGGCAGCGCACCATGCTTCTTACATTTTCATTACTATAAATTTGATTACGTGTTTAAAAAATGAGTTTTTTCATTGTTTTGTCGTCGTTAATAAATCTAATAAACGGAATTTTTTTTTTTTCTTATTTTTTGTCCCTTCTTTATCTTTACCCATATAGACATTGAATAGAATGAGCTATTTTTTTTTGCCACTCATGAAGTTTGAAAATAAACGTTTAGAATGTCCTTCAAAAGTAAAGTAACTAGATCCGAAACATATAAAATGCAGTTAATCCTGCTGTGTGAAACAAGCTATGTATTGCAAAAATGTCTGAATACAACTCAACTATCATTAAGAATTTCATCTTTGGGACCAAAAACAAGCAAGAGGCGGGAATACTCACAAATAGAAAGCTGTACCTAATAAAAAAGCCGTTTTTGTATTGGTACATGTTTTCTTAAACCGCCCATAAGAACCATATTCTGACTTTTATCTGGAGAATATCCAACCAATAGTTTTCCAGTCGAATGAAATTATTGATCCAGATCCTAAAAACAACAATGCTTTCGAATAAGCATGAGTAAGTCAAATGAAATTAAAGCAGCTCGATAAGTAAGACCCTCATACCTAGAGCTAACATCATATAACCCTAATTGTAGACATGTGTAGAATAAGCTAAGCTTTCGTAATATGCTTTTTGAGCACAGAGCTAAAGTAGCTCCTAAAAGTAATGGTTATTATACTATCAAGGCTATTAGATTTATAATGTAAGGTATAACTATGAAAAGAGGAAGAAGACGTGCTACAAGAAAAATTCCTGCTGCTACCATGGTAGCGGCCATGTATAAGAGCCGAAATGGGGTGTAGGCCTGTCCATGGCATCAGGCAACCATACATGAAGGGGAAATTGGGCAGATTTAGCAACTGCGCCGACAAATAGTATGGAAGGCACATAAAGTAACAAATAAAAAATTAACCTCATTATTATAAACTAAGTTTTGAATATTTCAAACAAATCCCGAAATTCAAAACTACCAGTTATCCAATAAAAACCCAAAATTCCTAATAATAAACCAAAATCCCCGACACGATTAGTTACAAACGCTTTTTGACAAGCATTTGCCGCGCTAGGTCGTGTGAACCAAAAACCTATTAATAGATAAGAACACATTCCAACCAATTCCCAAAAAATATAAATTTGTATCAAATTCGAACTAGTAACTAATCCCAACATTGAGGTATTGGAAAAACTCATATAAGCAAAAAATCTCAAATATCCCTGATCATGAGACATATAATTGTCACTATAAATAAGAACCATAATTCCAACAGTAGTGATTAATATTAACATAATAGAAGTAAGTGGATCAACCAAGCAGCCAAATTCTAAAGAAAAATCATTATTGATGGTCCAAGACCATACGTATTGATAGACAGAATTATTATTTATTTGCTGAATAAAAAAATGGGTTGAAAAAACCATAACTATACTTAACAATAAAACACTAGGAAAAGCCCATATACGGCGAAGATTTTTTGTTGCCGTTGGAAAAAGTAGAAGTCCTGCTCCAATTAACATAGGGACTGGAAGTGGAATGAAAGGTATAATCCATGAATATTGATATGTATATTCCATAAAAAAAAAATTATCTTAATTAATTGTTTCTGATTCATCGGTTCTTATTTATTTTGAAAGGGGTCAGTTAATAAAAAAAAATTAAGATATATAAAATAAAACTTAAATAGAATTTTCTAGTCTTAATTATTCTGAATCTTTCCAAACTACTTCAAATATTTAAAATCAAGAGGTTATAATTGGTCAAATGATATGAACAATTCAATATTAACAGCTTTAAGTAAAATTTTATGAAAATCTAAAAAATAAAAATTATTGTAGTACGTAAAGAATGCAAATTTTTATTTTTTATATCTATAAGAGCAAAGATAAAAAGATAAAAAATTACACCAAAAACAGTATTTAATATGAATCATAAAGCCCGTAACTTGACCCATAAAAAATTTTTTATGTAATGCGATTGTTCAGAATCATTAACCAATTAGTTTTGTAACTAATTGATTGTCTTCCATTACAATAAAAGTTATTTGTAGGAAATGCTATGGTATCCAACACTTTATTTTACGTAAAATAAAAAAAAGGGCAAATAAAATGCCTTTATAAAAAAATAAAATATATATATAAAATAAAATTATGTATTAAAATTATATATTATGTATGTTGTATCCTTTAACAGATTCAGATTATAGTCTCATTCGAATTTTAGGATTAAAATTGGGTGTACTTTTTCTTAGATTTTGAACAATTTAAATAATTAATTAATAATATATTAATTAATAATATAATAAAAAATAATTAATTAATAATATAATAAAAAAAAATTATTAAAGGTTTTAGGTTTTTTTTAATTAAGCGAGATGGGTTGGATTATTAAGCCTTTTCGTAATAGAAATAAAACGAAATGCACATTCTTTTTTGTTTGTATTGTATTTTTTTATCAACTTCAATCTATTCTAGTTGGTATAGTGGATCTTATTGTTCTTGGTAATATTTTATGCGATTTTTACACATCCCCCTTTTTTTATGAAGGGAGTATTATTTAGAGAATAAATAGGTAGATAATAGTAAAGAACAATTGATTTTGAATAATAGATGTCTTTCACATCCAACCGAAGAACTTATTATAATTTTTTAATGGCAGTTCCAAAAAAACGCACCTCTATTTCAAAAAAAAAGATTCGTAAAAATATTTGGAAAAGGAAAGGATATTGGGCAGCATTAAAAGCTTTTTCGTTAGCAAAATCTCTTTCTACCGGGAGTTCAAAAAGTTTTTTTTGTGTAACAAATAAATAATCAAACAATACAATAACTAATACGAAAAGGTCTCATTAGAAAATGAGAAAGGTAATATAATTTTATTTATAATTTAGTTATATATTTTATTTATAATTTAGTTATATTTATAAGTAATAAAAATTATAATTAATATTAACATCATAATAGTAAAATAATAATAGTAAAATAAAATAAATTAATATAATTTATAATAAAAAATAATAATAATATAAATAAAATAATATATATAAAATAAAATAATATATATATTAATTATATTAATTATATTAATTATTGTAATTTATATATATAAATTACAATATAAGAAATAGAAATCATAAACATAAATAAATAAATAAAAAAGAATCCGTTTCATAATGTTTTAATTTAAACAAATATTAAATTTAATTTGTTTTACTTTTCATTTGAAGACGTCTTTTTTCTTTCGTTTCTGATATCGACAAGAATTCCGCTGTCTACGGAATTCTAAAAATGACAGGTACTTTTTGTTTGAAAAGGGGATAGACGCACGCGCAAGATTTTACCTTTCGTTTTAGCATGTTTTATCATTTTCAGGATGGGGATTCTCACTTTCCCCATCGACTTGACTCAATAATTAAAATAAATTTATTTTTTAGTTATATTTTATATATTATTTATTACAAAGAAGAGGTCGTTGAAACTAAACTAATTGGTTAAGTTTAAAATGCGTTTTATAATCTTCTAAACCATAATTTTTATAAATTATTATGACTATATAAACTCCTTGAACCCAATTTAATTTTTAATTAATAAAAGCCCCCTTTGTTTGCATCTTTAGTTTAGGTAGTTATATAACGAATGTACCCATTCTGAGTGATCTATTTGAGATCCTATGTTTCGATTGGAAGATCGATCAAGATACGATATATTATTATAGATTATATTAGAATTAGATTATATATTGAATTTAAAAATTTATACAGTTTTTTTTGAAGTACGGTACAATTTCGATAGAAATCGAAATTCTTTTTGTATGATCACTACGCTCGTCTTAATAGCTAACTAAATCGGTTTGCTAAATCTTAACGCAAAATCTCTCCACAACAAAAAAACCTAACGCTTAATAGAAAACTAACTATGCAAATATTTGCATAAATCTCTTAAGTGTATCGCTGAAATTGTGTTATATATTATATAAAATATAAAATTTTTTATATTTTAGATTAATAAAAAAAAATGCTAAAAGAAACGAATCATTAAAAAATGCAAAAGAGACAGAACATTTTTTTTAGTTCTATCCATGGATTGCAATAAAAATTATCTAGTTACAACCGTTACGTTTTAGGAGAGCATAAAAGAATAACCTACGAAAAAACACATTATTAGTTCAGTTAAATAAAATTGACATCCTAAAAAAATAAGTAAAAAGATAATAAGAATAATAAATTTTATTAATTAAAACGTTTAAATCACTAATTTTTAAACAAGTTTTTATTCATCAATTTAAAAGGTTTCCTAAAAAAATATTGCATTGAATTAACTCCTTCAATCTCGACGATTGAATAAAAATGGGTTATTATTATTTCGAATAAGCCGCTATGGTGAAATCGGTAGACACGCTGCTCTTAGGAAGCAGTGCTAGAGCATCTCGGTTCGAGTCCGAGTGGCGGCATGGCATCTTCTAAAAGAGTTAGTCCTATAATGAATTCCCATTTCAATTCCTATAATTGATAATTGAGGGGCCCCCTCTTTAATAATTTTTATGATATTTTCAACTTTAGAGCATATATTAACTCATATATCCTTTTCGATCGTTTCAATTGTAATTACAATTCATTTGATAACTTTAGTAGTCGATGAGATCGTAGGACTAGAGGATTCGTCAGAAAAGGGTATGATAGCTGCCTTTTTCTCCATAACAGGATTATTAGTTACTCGTTGGATGTATTTTGGGCATTTACCATTAAGCGATTTATATGAATCATTAATTTTTCTTTCGTGGAGTTTTTCCATTATTCATATGATTCCGTATTTTAAAAAACATAAAAAGCATTTTAGCGCAATAACCGCGCCAAGTGCTATTTTTACTCAAGGTTTTGCTACTTCAGGTCTTTTAACTGAAATGCATCAATCTACAATATTAGTACCCGCTCTACAATCCCATTGGTTAATGATGCACGTAAGTATGATGGTATTGAGCTATGCAGCTCTTTTGTGTGGATCATTATTATCACTCGCTCTTCTAGTTATTACATTTAGAAAATTAATAAGGATTTTGAGTAAAAGCAATAATTTAGTAACTGAGTCGTTTTACTTTGGTGAGATTCAATACGTGAACGAAAGAAACAATGTCTTACGAAACACTTATTTTATTTCGTCTCAAAATTATTACAGGTATCAATTGATTCAACAATTGGATCGTTGGAGTTATCGTATTATTAGTCTGGGGTTCGTCCTTTTAACCATAGGTATTCTTTCGGGAGCGGTGTGGGCTAATGAAGCATGGGGATCGTATTGGAATTGGGATCCAAAGGAGACTTGGGCATTTATTACTTGGACCGTATTCGCTATTTATTTACATATTAGAACAAATAAAATTTTGGAAAGTGTCAATTCTGCAATTGTGGCCTCAATAGGCTTTCTTATAATTTGGATATGCTATTTTGGGGTTAATCTATTAGGAATAGGGTTGCATAGTTATGGTTCATTTACATTAACATCTAATTGAATTGAATTAACTTGACGAATAGAAACATAGGACGGCATACGTGTATATATAAGAAAACTTCATGTAAACCATCAAGAACCATTTGAATCATTCCATTTCGATTACTTGATTCAAATGGTTCTCACAAAAGCCAAATATATCTGGTTATAATATAATTCCAATTTTTTTTTTTATTTAACTTAAGAGAATAAAAAAGACTTCTTTTTTTATTGTACAATGAACTATTTTAAAAATCATGGGATTTCTGTTTCATTTTTTGGTTTACTCACGAAAACTATCTATAAAAATAATTGGATATAATAGCTTCAACCTTGTCAACTGATAATGAGAAAACAAAATCGGGATAAACACCAATACCTATTATAGGTAAAAGAATAGAGATCGAAACAAATAATTCGCGCGGTCCGGAATCAAAAAAATAAAATTTTTGGGCATTAAAAAGCTTGTATCCATAGAACATCTGGCGTAACATAGATAATGAATAAATAGGAGTTAATATCATTCCAATTGCCATTACAAAAGTAATTAATATTTTTGTCATTAAAAGATATTTTTGGCTAGTAAGCATTCCAAAAAAAACTATCAATTCGGCAACAAAACCGCTCATGCCCGGTAATGCAAGAGAAGCCATTGATAAGATACTGAAAGTCGTGAATATTTTTGGAATTGCGATAGCCATTCCGCCCATTTCGTCGAGATAAACAAGACGTATTCTATCATAACTCGTTCCGGCCAAGAAAAAAAGAGCAGCGCCAATAAATCCGTGAGAGATTATTTGTAAAATGGCTCCGTTCAGTCCTGTATCGCTTATAGAACCAATTCCTATAATTATGAAACCCATATGAGATACAGAGGAATAGGCTATTCTTTTTTTTAAATTACGCTGACCAAGAGATGTTGAAGCTGCATAGATTATTTGAATTGTGCCTACTATAATCAACCAGGGAGAAAATATAGAATGGGCGTGGGGTAATAATTCCATATTGATCCGAACCAATCCATATGCTCCCATTTTTAATAAGATTCCGGCTAAAAGCATACAAGTACTGTAATGTGCCTCTCCATGGGTGTCTGGTAACCATGTATGTAAGGGTATGATCGGTGATTTGACAGCAAAAGCAATAAGAAATCCAATATAGAATATTATTTCCAGTGCTACAGGATACGATTGATTCGCTGATGTTTCAAAATTTAATGTTGGTTCATTGGAACCATATAAACCAATACCCAGAATTCCTATTAATAAAAAAACGGAACCTCCTGCAGTGTACAAAATAAATTTTGTAGCTGAATACAAACGTTTCTTTCCCCCCCACATGGATAGAAGTAGATAAACTGGAATTAATTCTAACTCCCACATGATGAAAAAAAGTAAAAGGTCGCGAGACGAAAATGGTCCTATTTGACCGCTATACATTGCTAACATCAGGAAATGAAATAGCCGGGAATCCCGAGTAACCGGCCAAGCTGCTAAAGTAGCTAAGGTTGTGATAAATCCTGTCAGTAAAATAGGTCCTATAGAAATTCCATCTATTCCCAACCTCCAGTAAAAATCAAAAAAATCGATCCATTTATAATCCTCTGTCAGTTGCATTAATGGATCATCCAATTGGAAACGATAACAGAATGCATAGGTTGTTAGAAGGAGTTCCACTATACATATACATATAGTATACCACCGAATTACCTTATTCCCTCGATGAGGGAGAAAGAAAATTAAGGAACCCGCGAATATTGGAAAAACTACAACTAGCGTTAACCAAGGAAAATCATTCATGGTAAAAACAAGATAAACTTGGACCAGAAAAACCCGTGCTCAAAATAAAAATTTTTTGAGCGCGGGTTTTTGTCGGTAAAGGTAAAAAAAAATGTATTCCAGTAGGGTTTTCTGGAACGTATTAATAAGCTAGACCCATACTTCGAGTTGTTTCATGCCATAAATACACTCGAACACTCAAGAAATCCGTGGGACAGGCGGATTCACATCTCTTACAACCGACACAGTCCTCTGTTCTTGGAGCGGAAGCGATTTGCTTAGCTTTACATCCGTCCCAAGGTATCATTTCTAATACATCCGTTGGGCAGGCTCGCACACATTGAGTACACCCTATACACGTATCATAAATCTTTACTGAATGTGACATTGGAGCTATAAATTTTTGAATGTCCGAAATTTTCGATCTAGTAAACTTGTAAATGAATCATATATTTATACACTAGATGAATCAATAATTTATCAGAATTTTTCTAATCAACCCACTTCTGTATTGACCCATACAATAGAGCCAAAATACTTTGATTTCCTACTTTTTCGAAAACACGTATTATACGTAATGTATATGTATGGTCATAGTAATTTGAATTTATGAATATTATACTTTATATGATTAATACTACTTATTCAACAAATTCGATTGATTGATACGAGTTGATTTTCTGTTACGATAAATTGACGAAACAATAGCCGGGCCAATAGCTGCTTCAGCGGCTGCGATAGCTATAACAAAAATTGAGAAAATATTTCCTTTTAATTGGCGACTATCAAAAAAATCAGAAAATGTTACGAAATTTATATTAACCGCATTCAGTATAAGTTCAAGACACATAAGGGCTCTAACCATATTTCGGCTCGTGATCAATCCATAGATACCGATAGAAAATAAGTAGGCACTCAAAACAAGTACATGTTCGAGCATCATTGAACAACTCCTTATCAATTTAGATTCATTTCAATATGAACTGAACAACAATTCAACAGATTCAATTGACTAGAATAAAAAAAAGTACGGAACAAAAGAATATATTGTATTGGTAATAGAATAAATATCTTGAATAAAAATTTTATATTTTAAGCATAAACAAGCTGTAATTGAAGAGAAATAAATGGAATAAAACAGAACAGAGTTTAATGTGGATTGCTGTTGCTAATTATATAGATTTATTACTGGCGCGCCACAGAAATTGCACCTATCAAAGCGGCTAAAAGAATTATCGAAACGAATTCAAATGGAAGAAAAAAATCAGTTGATAAATGAATTCCAATTTGTTGACTATTACTTATCAAATCTTGCTCTATAATCTGGTTTGATCTTGTAGTCCAAATAATCCCGTACCATGACGTATCTGTAATAGTAATCATCAGTAAAACAAAAATACTTGTACAAATTGGCAAAGTAACCCCATCCCCAATGGTCCAAAGATTCAAATCTTTGTAATATTCTGACCCATTCATGAACATCACAGCAAATACGATTAAAACATTTATAGCTCCCACGTAAATAAGGAGTTGTGCAGCAGCTACAAAATAGGAGTTTAATATAATATAGAATAAGGATATACAAACAAGAACCAGTCCCAACGAAAAAGCAGAATAAATGGGGTTGGTAAATAATACCACTCCTATACCTCCTAGTATAAGAACCGATCCCAGAAAGACTAAAAGAAAATCATGTATTGGTCCGGGCAAATCCATTATATGTAAAATAAGAGATAAATAAATCAAAATGTTTTTCATGACCTTATTGAGACCCGACCAAAAATCTTTTTTATGATTTTTGAGCAATTCCTAATTAAATCCTAAGGGATGTGAATAAATGTAAGTACAATTATTGGACAAATTTTATTCTTTATCTGAAAGAGTGGTTCTAATTCGAAACTATATATTAAAAAAAAAAAATTACAGATATATTAATTAATGGATTTTAAATACAAATTAAGGCGTGATTCTTACCAACCAACCAATAGTTGGGATTTGTAGTTATTGACCAAACAAAACGAAAGAAACCCTATTCCTTTCCTTTAGATTAGATCAAAACTGAAAAGTATTAGTAAAGTAATTATAAATTATTCTTTAATCAAGAGATTTCTTTATTTTTTTTTGAGTCAAATTAAAAATTGTTCTAATTGTATAATCGTCAATTACTGACATTGGTAAACGACCCAAAGCAATTTGATTATAATTCAATTCGTGTCGATCATAAGTAGAAAGTTCATATTCTTCAGTCATTGATAAACAATTTGTTGGACAATACTCAACGCAATTACCACAAAATATACAGACTCCGAAATCAATGCTGTAATTAAGCAACCGTTTCTTGCGAATATGAGTTTCCAATTTCCAATCAACAACGGGTAGATCTATAGGACATACACGAACACATACTTCACAAGCAATACATTTATCAAATTCAAAATGGATTCGACCGCGGAAACGCTCCGCGGTGATTAATTTTTCATAAGGGTATTGAATAGTTACGGGTAAACGATTTGCGTGGGATAAAGTAATCATGAAACTTTGACCAATGTACCTTGCAGCTCGTACTGTTTGTTGACCATAATTCATGAACCCAGTTACCATAGAGAACATATCGTTAATATATATATGAATAATTTTATGTTGGTTTATTTCTCTTGTTTGAGACAAATTGTGAATATAGAATGTTCCTTTACAGCGAAAAGAGTTGGGAAGAAGTTGTTAATAATAGATTACCGAGAGAAATAGGTAAAAGAAATTTCCATCCAAGATTCAATAGTTGGTCCATTCTTAGCCTCGGTAAAGTCCATCTTGTTGTGATAGGAATGAACAAGAACAAATAAGTTTTAGCTAATGTAATAAAGATACCAACTGTTGCTCCACAAACTCCACATGTTTTATTTATTTCAAAAAGATCAGAAATGTATATGTCCGGAATAGAGATATTCCACCCTCCCAAGTAAAGAACTGTTACAAATAATGAGGAAACTAATAGGTTTAGATAGGAAGCAACATAAAATAAACCAAATTTTATACCCGAGTATTCGGTTTGATAACCTGCTACTAATTCTTCTTCGGCTTCTGGTAAATCAAAAGGTAATCTCTCACATTCCGCTAGGGAAGAAATGATAAAAATGATAAACCCTACAGGCTGACGCCACAAATTCCATCCCCAAAAACCGTATTTTGATTGCGCCTCAACGATATCAATCGTACTTGAACTGTTAGATAATTATAGTCGGTGATACCATCACTGTTACCATCGCTATTACAGAACCGTACATGAGATTTTCACCTCATACGGCTCCTTGAAGGCCAGAAATAAATCTAAGGACCGCGTCAGTATTATTTTATCTTGATATGTTTGTAGGATGTATAAGGTAAAAAAAATCTATCGGACGGTCCCAAATTAGACCAATAGAATTCTGTCTGTTATAATAATTTTTATTATTTTAATTAAAAATAATAAATAAAAAAAAGTACTTCTGAATTGATCTCATCCTTTCTTTAATAATTTCAATAAAAATTTGAATTCTTTTTTTATTGAGTAATAACTTAATTGTTCAATAAAATACTTCTTGTAGAAATATCAATAACCCGTCGATTTCACTTACGAAAAATTATTCTATATTAATTCATGAATTATGACACAAATTGATATATCTATTAACTATTAATATGTATATGGGAAAGAATAAAAAAGATATCTTTTTTATTCTTTTATTGGAGTTAGATTTCTTTCTCTTTTTTTTCGTTCCTATTCTTCTTTCTATTTCTGAGAAAAAGAGTGTTTACAAAATAAAAATAAAGTAAAGTATTATTTCGTTCCCAATAGTTATTTATTTAACCGGTGGATAGGAGTATACTCTGGATTGGAATCGTGTCGTGGGGAGTACTACCTGATCATTTCTACCAACTTAAAGCCCCAATTAGTATTCTTTGTTTGTATATTATGTAAAAATATCCTTTTGGAGAATTTACATAATCTCTATTACTAATCCGTTACATATCTTGGTGTTTCTACCCACCCACTCGTTTTTGCTCAACCCCCCGTTATGGTAATACATACAAACGATAGTGAAAACTCAATCACGGTTGATCTTTTGAGCCCGCTTCAAGTCAGGATGACTAATCAACCAATCTTGGGGGAAATAGTCTCTTCTGTTTATGTTTATTTCCGCTTAACTCTCCAATTCTTATACATAGAAAATGAGATTCAATCTTTTTACTGCGAATTTATATTTATATATAAGCTGTTTTTTTTCACTCATATAACTATTTTATTTAGTTCATCAATCCGAATAATGAATAAAAAAATGAAGATATCTACTTAATTCATTCCATTTACTTGAAAGAAAGGAATAGAGAAAAGTTTATGTCTATGTATCAACGAATCGCACGTAGAGATATTGATAACACACATAAAGTTAATGGTATTTCATAACTAATTGATTGAGCGGCAGCTCGTAGACCACCTAAAAAGGAATATTTATTATTTGACCCGTATCCTGACATAAGAAGTCCAATTGGAGCAATACTGGAAATGGCAATCCATAAAAAAACCCCGATGTTGAGATCCGCTAAAACAAGGTGATAGCCAAAAGGAACTACTGAATAGCTTACTAAAATTGATATAACTGCTATGGATGGCCCGATACTGAATAAACGAGTATCCCCCCTAGATGGAAGAAGATTTTCTTTGAAAAGTAGTTTTGCCCCATCTGCTAGAGCTTGAAGAACTCCCAAAGGGCCGGCGTATTCAGGTCCAATACGTTGTTGTATCCCTGCGGATATTTCTCTTTCTAACCATACAATTACCAACACACCTATTGTGATTCCCACTACAAGAGTCAAAATAGGAATAAGCACCCATATAATTCCATAAACCTCTTTTAAAAACTCGAATCTAGAAAAAGAATCAATGTCTTGTACTTCGGGTGTATCAATTATCATTTCAACGATCAACTTCTCCCATAATGATATCTATACTACCTAGTATTGTCATAATATCAGCCAATTTCATTCTTTTAACTAACTGAGGAAGAATTTGCAAATTGATAAAACCCGGCGGGCGAATTTTCCATCTCCAAGGAAAACCGCTCCGATCCCCTATCAGAAAAATTCCTAACTCTCCCTTTGGGGCTTCGACTCTCACATAAAGTTCTTGTTTCGGCAACTCAAATGTAGGAGAAGGCTTTTTACTAATAAATCGATATTCAAAATCATTCCATTCCAGATTCCTTTCTCTATCAAAGTATCGTATTTCTAAATTCTCATAAGGCCCCCCTGGAATTCCTTCCAGGGCCTGTTGAATAATTTTTATGGATTCTATCATTTCACCAATTCGGACTAGATAACGAGCTAATGAATCTCCTTCTTTTTGCCACTGTACTTCCCAATCAAATTCGTCGTAACACTCATAATGATCAACTTTACGAAGATCCCATTGTATTCCGGAAGCTCGCAGCATTGGTCCCGATAAACCCCAATTTATTACTTCCTCTCTACCAATAATGCCTACGCCCTCGACTCGTTCTAAAAAAATAGGATTTCGTGTAATAAGTTTTTGATATTCAGCAACTCTAGTTAAAAAATAATCGCAGAAATCCAAACATTTATCTATCCAACCATGAGGTAGATCAGCCGCTACTCCTCCGATACGAAAATAATTATGCATCATTCTCATACCGGTGGCAGCTTCGAATAGATCATATACTAACTCTCTTTCTCTGAAAATATAGAAAAAGGGGGTTTGTGCACCAATATCCGCCATAAAAGGACCTAGCCATAACAGATGAGAAGCTATACGACTCAACTCCAACATAATTATTCTGATATAGCTGGCTCTTTTAGGTACTTGAATATTTCCCAACTGTTCCGGTCCATTTACAGTTATTGCTTCTGTGAACATAGTAGCTAAATAATCCCAACGTGTTACATAAGGCAAGTATTGTATAATTGTTCGGTTTTCCGCAATTTTTTCCATCCCTCGGTGTAAATAACCCAATATTGGTTCACAGTCAATAACATCTTCACCATCTAGAGTAATGATGAGTCGAAGAACACCGTGCATTGATGGGTGGTGGGGGCCCATATTTACTATCATGAGGTCTTTTCTTGTAGCCGGTATATTCATAGGTTTTTCCTGGATTCATTCTTTCATGAATTGCTGAAAACGAAAAAGGTTCATTAAAATTCAAGATATAATAAATCAAATAATTAAAAATGACTCGTCAAATTAACGAGTTTTTGACTCCCGAATATCCAACCGATTAATTAATTCTTTATAACATATTCTATTTTTCTTTGACAAATAAGACAGTAGTCGTTGGCGTTTTCCCAAAATTTTACGTAAACCTCTCTGAGATAAATAGTCTTTTTTGTGTAATTCTAAATGTGAAGTAAGTCTTCGTATCCTATTGGTGAAACTAACTATTTGAAATTCCGCAGATCCTCTGCTTTCTTCTTTTTCTTTTTCTTCTTGTGAAATAACTGAGATGAATGAATTTTTTACCATAAAATGAAATCTTCTCCCCCCCTCTTTTTATTTTAAGATATTTTTATTGATAGATATCTTTATTGATCAGTAATAATAATGCACTTCATTTTTATTTTGCATATACAATAATCTTAATTTCGTTATTAATTTATAATTTTTTTACTAAAATTTAATAAATCAATTCGATTTTTTTATTGGATGTGAAAGGATATACATAAAGGATGGTTGTTTTCTGCACTTACAAAAGATAAAAATTTAGACCTTAAAATAAGATGTTGATTCATTTCTAGATCTAATTGATATGTAATTGAATTAGTATCATGTATCAGAATGGAATGTAAGACAATGCATGTGTGCATCTCTTTGTCGTCATAGACCAGATATGGGATGGCAAATATAGGAAAAATTTACCTTTAATTCATTTTAAATCGCGGATACATATGTATCCTTACCATACTGAAACGACTGCCATTATTGCTATTAAACCAATAACGATTCATACAAGCTAAATCTTCTAATCGATAACTGGGCCATAGAAATAACTTTAATTTAATAAGTTTTTTTTGAGATTTTTTGCTTTTATACAAAATTTCACTGTTTACCCTATTCCCATTACAAAACGTTGCATTTCTATGCATATCATTTCTATTCTTCGAATTGAAACAAACTTGAATTCTCAATTCTCTACGACTTCTAGGCGATAAAATATTTTCCGGAACAAACAAATCATAATGATTTTTATCTCTATTTCCAGTCATCTTTTGATGTTTTGTAATGACTTCATCAGAATTCTTATCAACATGTTTTTTTTCTTCGTATCCTTGATTAATTTGGTGTTTACTTTTATGAACTAATGAAATACCGACGGTTTGATACATAATAAATTTTCCATCATTTTTTATAGATAGACGGATTGGTTCAATAATCAAAATTCCCCTTTTAATCAATTCTGTAAGAGTTAAATTTTTATGAATCATCAGAATATCCAGACTCATTTCGCCCCTTTGAATAGAGGATATAGTAATTTCTCTTGGATTTATCAGTCTAAGCAGGAGACAATATACTTTGATGTTGTTGATTATTTTTTTATTTAAAAAATCATCCCATCTTAATTGAAAATGAAAATACCTTTTTAGGAAGAAATCAAACTCCGCTTTTGTATTGATCTTGTATTGCTTTTTATTTCTATGTTTTTTCATGTCCGATCCCGTATAATCTTCTTCAGCATCTTTTTCTTGTTTTGAAAGAGCCAACTTAAGATCTGCTTGGCCTGCAGATTCTTTTTCCCCTTGATTTCGCTTTTCTAATTCAAGATATTTTTTTTCATTCGACGATATTGATATAAAAGGATCCCTTTTTTTATTTACATTGATGCTTTTGTTTTCACTAGCATTTTCATTATAATTTAAAAGTAATAATTTTATTGGTCTAACCCAAGGTTTAATTTTATACATATTATAAAGTATCACAAATTCGGGGAAGAACCAAAGTTCCAGGTTTGATATGGGATAACTTAGTATTTCTTCATTCATTCCCATCCAATCAAAAAAGCTTTTTTGATTGTATACGCGGATTTCTTGATCTTGTTGAATCGTGAGATAAAAAAGACTCTTCTTGTTGTTATTGATTTTATCAATTATTTGATACTTATTAACTCCAATCTTAGTATATTTATTACTGTCAGTATGAATATCGACCCAGGTCTGAATATCGACCTTCTTTTTAAGACAAAAGTGGATGATTCTCCAATCAAAATATTTTCTATCCGGATTTTTATCCATATCTCTAATATCATCTTCTATTAGATAATTATTGATAGGTATAATTTTCAGCATATTAAATTGTTTTTGTTTATGTGTGTTGTAATTATAAAAAGGATTTTGGTTTTTTTTTACTTGTAATGGTGATCCATAAATAGAAGAGTCCTTCTTATCTTTATAATTAATAAATTTATACGCTAAAAGATCATATCTATATTGTTTTTTAAAATTATCCCTTTGATTCAGTAATGAATATGTTTCAATTTTTTTTTTTTTTTCGTAGTGAATTAATGGATCTTTTTCATATAAATAACAGAATTTTTTTTTTTGAGCCGTACAGTGTTGATTGAATATATTTCTCCATTTTTGTGGTACTAATCTAGACCATTTAATCTGAGATATATCACATTGATATTGATAATTATTCCTCAACCAATTTGTACATTGATTCATTACAGAATTGTGAAGATTCTTATGCCTTAATTTGGACTGAAACAGTTCTTGTGTTACAAAAAAAAAAAAATTTATTTCATTTTTTAGAAAAGGAGATGCTTCGTTATATTGAAAGACAGATTTTAACTTATATAAGTATAAGGTTTGTGATAATTTGTAAAATACATATGCTTGTGAAAAGTAAGATAAGTCACAAAAAGTCTTTGAATTTTTGTTACTAATATTGGCATTATTAGAACGCGACTTTTTTATAGTCGAAATAAAGTGAATTAAACTTTGATTTGTTTTATCAATTCTTTCTCGATTTGCTTCATTATCGTTAATGTATTTATTAATACTTTTTTTTGTTGATTCAAGAAAAAGTTGTGTATTGATGCTAGGAATATTAATGATAGATAGAAAGATATCTATGTATATCTTTTCAATGAAAAATTGTATAAAATAATGTGATTTACGGATTAATCGAACATTTCTTCTTTTTAATATCTGCAAAATATTTGTTTGTGATTCCAATCTTTTATCATCATAACTTCTTTTGTTAGAACTAAAACGTCTATCTGCAGTTAAAAATCCTTTTTTCTTGTCTTTTTTTATTTTTTCTATTTGATTTATGATTGTGTTTGTTCTATCAGTCAGATCTTGCATTTTTTTTTCTGGTAATGAATAATTTGTCCAATCCTGAGATCTAATTTGAATGGACGATTCGTGAATCATTTGATTACCAATTATCAAATCGTTTTTAGTTTCACTCAATTCAATTTCTCTCAATCCAAATAATAGGATTGGGTTTATTTTTGAGAGTTCTTTTATTATTTCTTTTATAAAACGAATGCTTTTAATGACCCATTTTTTTGTTTCTTTTGAAATATTTCGAAACAATTTTGTTTGTTCTTTTAAAATTCTTAGAGTTATAAAACATTTTTTTTTTACTTTTTTCATTTTTTTTTTTAATTCTTTAAAAATAGGTTCAAAAAATGAAAGTTGTTTTTTGGGAGAACCGAAGGGTTGTTCAGCCTCCATTCCAAAAATTGTTAAAAAACAAAAATCATTTTTTTGATCTTTCTTTGGATAGTTATAGGGCGCTCGTAGTTTAGATCTATGCCAAGGTTTAAGACGAAAAGGAAATAGGATCTTGATCTGAATACCGTCTGTTAGCCAGTTTTTTGGAAATTCTTTTTCCGATAATTGAACGCCATTATAGGTACATTTAACATGCATTTCTCTATTCCAATCCTTTAAATCCTCAGACCATTCAGGAAATTGAAATAATAGTATACGGAGGATATTTTTAGCTACTATTAATGAAGGTAATATAATATATTTTCTAAGAATTGATTGGGTTACTAACAAAAAACCTCTTATTACTTGAGCAAGTAAAATACTATCCCAGGCTTCTGCTATTTGTATACGTACTTTTTCCTTTCTTTTTTCTTCTTCTTTTTTGTACTCTTCTTTTTTTTTCTCACTTTGTTTTGTCTTCTTCTCTGTATAATCCGAAATTGTGAATTCTGTGTTTTTCCACATCCAATTTTTAAAAATTATTTTCATCCTTTT
>JAZGTL010000246.1:0-80167 GCA_037349345.1 Oemleria cerasiformis | reverse complement strand
TAGCTCCAAACGAGGAAGGGCAGCGAAATAGTATATTCCTTTCTCTCTGTACAATTAAAAATAAAGCTTGTGATGTGATTGTAGCCAATGGCAGCTGCGAGAATTTCGTGTCGAAGAAATTGGTAGAGCATTTGTAGTTACCAACAGAGCCACATAGCACTCCTTATTCGCTGGGTTGGGTGAAGAAAGGACCTTCAGTTCGAGTCTCTGAAATCTGTCTTGTACCACTCTCCATTGGTAAGCACTATAGTGATGAAATATTGTGTGATGTATTTGATATGGATGCATGTCATATTTTGTTGGGTAGCCCTTGGCAGTTTGATGTGGACACTACCTTTAAAGGTCGGGATAATGTCATATTGTTTACTTGGAATAATCACAAAATCGCTATTACATAGTCGGGAAAGGCGAGAGTATCCCGAAAGGAGAGTTCTAGCTTTCTGACCTTGACTAGCAATGAGCGAGAGATTAATGAGGCAATCTAAGAAGCTAATTCTTTTTATCCAGTGGTGTTGAAGGGATTACTGACAGCAAGCAAAGAAAACGTCGAAATTCCCCATGATGTGCAACAAATGTTGAGGGAGTTTAAGAAGCTTTTATCGGATGAATTGCCTTATGACCTACCACCTATGTGGGATATCCAACATCAAATTGATTAGGTACCCGGAGCTAGCCTACCAAATCTACCTCATTACCGTATGAGCCCTAAGGAGAATGAGATCTTGAGAGAGTAGATTGAGGACATGTTGAGGAAGGGATTTATCAGAGAGAGCTTGAGTCCTTATGCGGTTCCTGTCCTTCTAGTTCCTAAGAAGGAGAATGGTTGGCGTATGTGAGTTGACAGCCGAGCCATCAACAAGATCACAATAAAGTACAGATTTACCATACCGCGTTTGGAAGATATGCTGGACGAGTTGGAAGGTTCTAAGGTGTTCACAAAATTAGACTTACGAAGTGGCTACCACCAGATTCGGATTAGACTAGGTGACGAATGGAAAACGACGTTCAAAAGTAAGGATGGATTATATGAGTGGTTGGTCATGCCTTTCGAGTTTTCAAACGCAGCTAGCACTTTCATGAGACTTATGAATCAGGTTCTTCGTCCATTCCTTGGATCTCTTGTTGTGATTTATTTTGATGACATTTTAATTTATAGTCAGACCAAAGAAGAACACATGGTGCATTTGAGGCAAGTTTTAGGTGTTCTACAAGAAAATAAGTTGTAAGTGAATCTGAAAAAATGTACTTTTGGTACAAACAAATTACTGTTTTTGGGTTTTGTAGTTGGTGAGGATGGTATTCAGGTAGATGATGAGAAAATTAGGGGAATCCGTGATTAGCCAGCTCCAAGGTCGGTGACTGAGGTGAGAAGTTTCCACGGTTTGGCCACTTTTTACAGGAGGTTTGTGAGGAATTTTTGCACTATTATTGCACCCATCACTGAATGTTTGAAGAAAGGGAAATTTCAGTGGGGAGAAGAGAAGGAAAAGGGCTTTGCGCTCATCAAAGAAAAGCTTTGCATCGCACCAGTTCTAGCTCTTCCAAATTTTGAGAGAGTATTCAAGGACGAATGTGATGCTAGCGGAGAGAGGGGTGTTGTAACGACCCATATTTTGGAATTATGTGAATTTCGTATTTTATTTTAGGAAAGGACGATTTTAACCTTCGGTTTAAAAGGAGCTTGGAAGTCAATTTTTGTTTGGAGACACTTTTTAAAGTTTTTCTTTGACCAGTGTGTAGGTTTCGAACTAACGAATTCGTAAACAAGCGGCACGCGAAAAATGAAGTTCAATTAAGGAAGTTATGGGTCTAGATACTTCAGGGGCAGTTTGGTAATTTTGGGTTGTGAGATATTTTAAAACCCTATATTTTCCAGAATTTTCTTTAATTTTCCTTCTCTCCTCTCGATCTCTCTCGGCCGAAGAAGAACACAAAACCCCATCCCTTGTGATTTTCGATTTAGGCCAAACCACCACGAACAAATTACACCATCATCTTTCTCTCTTCATTCTGATCATCACCATGCTTAACATGAAGCATGACATTGTTGGGAGAAGGAGATACGAAGGTGAACAACAACCCACTACCTTCCCGACCAATGTCCAGCCACCACAGGCGTGGTGGCTCCGAAGGTCATGAGGGACCGATTAACTAGAAATTAGGCTCGTTTGGGCCTCGAGGTGAGGGGACTTTAATTCCTATATGGAAATGCATGCATATTATTATGTTTTCAGTAATTTATATTTACTTCCGAATTTTAGGAATTAAGTGGAAGGACTATTTAGTATTCTTATGAGTCCCAGGAATTTAAGAAAATTATTATAAGTGTTTATTTTTGTTCTAAGCACTGGGAACAATGGATAGTGATTTTTACTTGATTATCCACTAATTTTGAATTTAGTATTAATTATGGATTTCGACAATGGTTTTGGGAAACTATATTAAAATGGACTTGGGCTTAGACCCGGGAAGGTGATTTTATGGATTTCGGATTATGAATTTTAGGATGAGGCCCGGGGTTATGTATTTGGGCTTAGGCCTAGGTATTTGATGGTTTGAAGGTTTTGGCCCAAGATGGTGGGTTAGGCTTTGGCCTGGTGGGAGGGCTGGTGGGACTTTGTAGGTAATCGGTGGTGTTTTTCTGGGAGGATTCCCTCATACGCTCGGGGAGATGTAAGGTATGTTAGGGAGGATTCCCTCATACGCTCGTTGGGGTATGTCATAGAGGATTCCCTCATGCGATCGGGGAGATGTGAGGTATGTCAGGGAGGATTACCTTATACGCCCGGGGAGATGTGAGGCATGTCAGGGAGGATTCCCTCATACGCTCGGTGGGGTATCTCAGGGAGGATTTCCTCACATGCCCGGGGAGATGTGAGGTATGTCAGGGAGGATTCCTTCATACGCTCGGTGGTGTATGTCAAGGTGGATTCCCTTATACGCCATGAGAGATGTGCGGTATGTCAGGGAGGATTCCCTCATACGCTCGGTGGGGTATGTCAAGGAGGATTCCCTCATACACTCGGTGGAGTATGTCAGGGAGGATTCCCTCATACGCTCGGTGGGGTATCTCAGGGAGGATTTCCTCACATGCCCGGGGAGATGTGAGGTATGTCAGGGAGGATTCCTTCATACGCTCGGTGGTGTATGTCAAGGTGGATTCCCTTATACGCCATGAGAGATGTGCGGTATGTCAGGGAGGATTCCCTCATACGCTCGGTGGGGTATGTCAAGGAGGATTCCCTCATACACTCGGTGGAGTATGTCAGGGAGGATTCCCTCATACGCTCGAGGAGATGTGAGGTATGGTTGGGAGGATTTCCCCATACACGGTATGGTATGAGCTATGTCATGGAGGATTCCACCATAGGCTCGATGAGGTGCGAGCTACAGCTCGGGATGACGACTACGGTTGGGATATCGAGGTAAGGGCTCAAGATGACGGCTACAGTCGGGATATCAAGCTATAACTCAAGATGATGGCTTCGACCAGATTATAGATATGGTGAGCACATGTAAAGATTGTGTGGATTCCACCATGGTGAATCAATTAGATTATGATAAGTTGTATTTACTTATATGCGGATCTTGTGCATGTAAGGTTTGCTAAAGAGATGAGATACGATAGCTGAGGGTTAAGCCAGCTGATATGGGTTGACGACGACTTTCACGGGCTTTAATCTATGATCGAAGCACCTGTGAGCGAATGCTCGTTATCGTGGTTAGTGGGTTGGGGTGGGCGGTGACCCGGGTTGACAAGTTGTGATTGGTTCGCACGAGTACGACATTTCAGTTATTTAATACCGTCTTGAGAGACGAGGTTACAGTTGTGGATATACGGGGTTGGGTGTGACACTATTTGATTTGTTTTTGTTTTATATCTTTTGTCTGATAGGTGGAAGACGGTTCAACCAAGTACAGGGGAGATTCTGCCGGATTTCGGTAGAATTCTCGTAAAGTGTTTAAAAGACAATAAGGGTATTTCAGGCATTAACATGAGATGTCAGAGGTTGTCACACGGGAGCAGGGCTTCTCACGAGTTTCAAGGGGAAATTTGGGAGGGTCCAGCCAATGCTGTATTGTCAAAAGAGAAGGAACCAGTAGCCTTCTTTTCTGAAAAACTAAGTGAAACTTGTCAGAAGTGGAGTTCCTATGATCATGAATTTTATGCAGTCGGCCGTAATGTGGAAAATTAATGATTTTCCTGCTGATGGTATGTTGTCGGGATGGAGCACCAAGGGCTATCTTGCTTGCCCGACATGTGGACCAGACACAACGTCCTTTTGACACGTATCTAAGGTATGCTACTTGGGTGCGAGAAGGTTTCAACCTTGGGATCACCGATGGCGAATGCAATCTGACTCATTTGATGGTAAAACAGAGTTACGAGGTCGACCAAGGGAGAGGTGCGGTGATGAGATATTATCAAAATTGAACAGTATACATGACTTCGTCACATGAGGATCGAAACTAGCTGAACAGGAAAATTGGACGAAAAAAAGAATATTCTTCCGGTTGCCATATTGGTCGAAATTGAAAATTAGACACATCGCCGATCTTATGCACATCGAGAAGAATGTTGTGGGAACGACTTTACCCATTGAAGGCAAGTCAAAGGACACAAAAAAGACTCGTCTGGGCATGCAAGAAATGGGGATTCAGCCTAATTTGTGGCCAAAAGTCGTCAACGGCAAATACATCATGGCTCATCCAAGTTATAAATTTACGCCGGAGAATAAGAAAAAATTCCTGAAGGGGTTGCAGTGCAGGGTGTTAAATTTCCCGACGGGTACGCCGACAACATATCCCGAAGTGTTAGCACCGACGGTGGCACTATTTCTGGTATGAAGAGCCATGATTATCATGTTTTGCTACAACGACTCATTCCGATTGGTATTCAACCCTTCTTGGAGGCTGATGTTATTGAGACGATAGTTTATTTGTCTTAATTCTTCCAGATACTATGTTCCAGATCGTTGGTTAAGGCGGACCTTGAAGCAATTAACGAGGATATTGTCTACATCATGTGCCGCCTAGAGCAAATATATCCTCTTGCATTCTTTGATGTAATGGTGCACCTACTAATACATCTGCCGGATGAGGCAAAGCTAGCTGGCCCGGTGCATTGTCGTTGGATGTACCCAATCGAGAGGTATAACTTATCCCTGCTATTTGATAATATTTCGTTACTATCATGTATATATGTGAATCATAATGTAAATTTCCTTGCAGAATGTTAGGTACGTACAAGCGGTACGTTCAGAACAAGACACGTCCCGAAGGCTCTATAGCGGAGGCGTACATTGCAAATGAGGCACTGACATTTTGTGCAATGTACCTTCAGAATGTTGAAACTTCCTTCAATAGGGCGTCGCGCAACGACGATGGTGGTCAACGTCCAGACACCCTATCTGTATTTGCCCAACCCGCACGACCATTCGGCACTGGTCCAATCTCGGAGTCGTTCATCAATAGGGACATGGAGGTGGCTCATTGGTTCATACTAAACAATTGTGACGAAGTCTGGCCCTTCCACGAGCAGCACGAGGCGTTGATGAAGGTCCAATTTCCTTCTAATTAGGAAGAAATGGACAAACAACTATTTCCACGTTGGTTTTCCGAGCATGTAAGTCAAATATTTTATATGAAAATTTCTTAAATTGGTTTTAAGCTTACCAATTTCGTTTCTTGTGTGTATCTTACCAGATGGCACAACTGAAAGATGTCAACTCGCCAAATTTCAATAAAGAATTAATGCAGCTTGCCATTAGCCCATTCCGAGGAGAAACGTACGTCGGTTGTCACGTTAACGGAGTTAAGTTCATGTGTAACGACCCGGACCAGAAATTAAACTATTTTGAGGATTGGACAATTTTACCCTCAGTTTTGGACAGGTTCGGGAGTCACTTTTTGACTGGCAAGACTTTTGGGAATTTTTCTAAGGTCGTTGCGTAGGTCTCGAACTCACGAGTTCGTAGACAGGCGGCACGCGGAAAACGGAGACCCGGTGAGTTCGTTACGGGTCTAGAAGCTTCAGGGGCAGTTTGGTAATTTTGGAGAAGTTGGAACTATATAGTAGATATTTTCTCTCTCCTCGGCAGATTGGTCAATATGGTCTCTCTCTCTCTCTCCTACCCGAAAACCCCCCGTGTGAACACAAAGCTTGATTTTCATCGGACGGATTTCGATCCGAGTTGAGTGAAACCAAGGTCGGGAGGATCATCCCCGGGACCCCACGAGCATTTTGGGGTAGATATTGGAGCGGGAGCACCGCCGTAGACGACGGACGGAGGAGGGAGGTGAACCGAAACTTCTCGGCCGTTTTTCGGCCAAACCAGGTACGATCTCGGAACTTTGACCTCATATTTGGATTACTGGTGAAAAGTAGATAAATTTCCATGTGTAGATCGTGAAAAACGGTTAAGAAATGAAGAAGTTATAAAACCTTGAAGTTTCGGCCGGAAATGGGGGATTCCGGCGAACCAGACGGCGGCAGAGGTGGCGGTCCGGTCATCTTCTCCGGCCAGCCTCCGGCGACGGTGACGGCGTCCGGTCGTCTTCTCCGGCGAGTCACCGGTGACCGGTCGAGTTGAGTGAACCGGTCGGGTTGAGTGAACCGGTCGGGTTGAGTGAACCGGTCGGGTCGAGTTGGACCGGGTCAGGTTGAGCCGGACCGGGTTGGACCGGTCCAGGCGCGTGAACACTATAGTAGTACGTGACCGGCGCGTGAGCGCGCGTGGGTGCGTGTGCCGACCTTCCGGCGGCGCGTGGCGGCACGTGGGGCCTAGACTGAGGTCACGGCGACGCGTGGTAACTAGTTTTCGACGTTCCGAATCTGTTGGTACAGGTTTGAGGTTGATCAGACGTCGTTTAGAGGTGGTTTTGGGCAATCCCAGCAGTAATAGTTGACCGTATTAGCGTGTTTTGAGCTCGGGAAGTCAAGGTAGTTGGGACATTATTGTGCATGTGTTGCTTGGGCTAGAGCGTCCTTGAATTAAGGGTCGGTTGATGTTTGTGAGTGGACTTTGTTTATAAACTGAAATACATGCATTCAAATATCCCTGTTTAAATACTGTTATGTATTGTGGCATTGCATTTCTGTATTTGTAGAAATGATTATTGTATACATGTTTTCCACTATTACTGTGAAAGTGTGATTTGAGAAACATCATGGTTTTAGACTCGATTTTGATATCGTTTTGACGAGGAGATTATAGAGTCAATGATTTGGGTTTTGACCCTGTTACATGAGTTTATCGGATTTGGTCAAATTGAGGGAGGCTAGGACTCGGGACGAGGATCCGTTATTAACGGTGAACCCGGTGAACCTCCAATATAATAATATGATATAATACTCGAGATATGCCGACTGATATGATATGATAGTCGAGATATGCCGACTGATATGATATGATAGTCGAGATATGTCGACTGATATGATATGATAGTCGAGATATGCCGACTGATATGATATGATAGTCGAGAGATGCCGACTATGTCGACTGATATGATATGATACATGACTAGCACACCCCAAGGAATACCCTGGTGGCTTGGGATATGATAGTCGAGAGATGCCGACTGATATGATATGATAGTCGAGAGATGCCGACTGATATGTTATGATAGTCGAGATATATGCCGACTGATATGATATGATACATGACTAGCACACCCCAAGGGATACCCTGGTGGCTAGGGATATGATAGTCGAGAGATGCCGACTGATATGATAGGATAGTCGAGAGATGTCGGCTGATATGTTATGATAGTCGAGAGATATGCCGACTGATATGATATAATACATGACTAGCACACCCCAAGGGATACCCTGGTGGCTAGGGACAGGATAGTCGAGAGATTTGCCGACTGATATGTTATGATAGCCGAAGGTTATACCGGCTGATGATACGATATGATAGCCGAGGATATATCCGGCTCTAATATGAAACAGACGACAATGGTCATGGGCTTAATCAACCTATGAAAATACTTCGTCAGCCGGGTCAGTGGGTTGGTGTGGGCGGTGACCCAGAGGGACGAATTATGGTTGGTTCACAACTATTTGACTAGTCTGTTGTCTTGTGGTATTCCAGTAGAGATGTCAGCAGTGTCTGACCTACTGACGTTTGGTGACATAGGGTATTCCTATTTGGACCACCACTACTCCGAGGTTTTGGTTTTGACCAGTATACTATCCTGCGTCTGACAGGTATGAGTGGTCAGTAAGTACGGAGGTTCTGTCGGGAACCCTGTAAGGTTTAATAAAAATTATTCCAGAACAAAGGGTATTTCTGGTGTTTAAATTTTGAAGTAAAGAGCTGTCAGATGGGATAAGGGTTCTTTCCGGGTTTCGAGGGAAAATTCGGGAAGGGTCCTTACATCATGTGCATAGAACGAGACGACAAGTTGTCTACGCAAAACAACGGGGTCTTCGTGCCGAGGGATGGGGAAAATGATGCTACGGGGTTCTACGGTAAATTGTTAAGTGTGGTTAAGGTGTTATATGCAGACTGCAAGAAAGTCGTCTTGTTCAAGTGTCATTGGTTTGATACGAACCCAAGTATCCCAGACAGTGTCGTTAAAGATCAGTTATGTACCTCTGTAAACACAAACACCCGGTGGTTTGAAAGTGATCCCTACATCCTCGCAAGTACGGCGAAACAAGTATTCTATGTGGATGATCCAAAAGCTGGTGGTGGTTGGAGAGTAGCTGAGATGGTGAGTCATAGAAACATTTGGGACTTGGATGACCGATACCATGAAGAAGATGGGAAAACAGACGAAGACCAAATCGTTTACTAGGTGGATTCCTCGGCATCCATCCAAAACGTGGATGGACTACGGACCAATGACATCATCCCACCAATTGCGATGATGACATTTTTATTGATCTCGGGGAATTAGAACAAATTGATATTGATTCGAAGGAATCAAGTACTGTACACATCTCGGATGACGAGCGTGAATGGGAGGGGGAAAGCGAATCCGACACCGAATGAAAGTTGTAAATTAGAAATCTCATTTATATATGTAATATCCATCTTCAAATCAATAAATGTGATATATATATATATATGTATGTTTTATGATTTCATTCAAAAAAGTTTCAATTAATCTTTTATATATATGTACTAAAGCCACAAACTTTTGATGTCCTCATCCTTGAATCAGTTTCCCAACATTTCATCTTATTTGATAAAATGGTGTAAACAACAAACAATTAATTAAAAGAAATCTAAAAAATAAAAAAATTAAACTAAACTAAGTTGAATTTTTAAAAACTAACAGACATTTGCTCGACGAATATACTTTCACATCCGTCGGGCAAAGACTTGAAATGTCATAAGTACGTGTTTCTCTGTTCGGTGAACGGGTACTGAACTGGGATATGTTGCCCGATGACTATTCATCTATATTCGTCGGGCAGTATATACCAAATTCACTTTATATTTATTTATTAAACAACTTTTTTAAATTACTTACGAGATGAAATGGACTGATCTAACCATCAACTTTTAAGGCAGGTACTCATAGATCGCCTACGGGAAAAATTACCCAATTTCGAAATCCTGAGATTAGGTAACGGTGCGCGACGATTCAACAGTTACACAACATTTCTTCACGATCAGACGGCTTGAAATCCTCAAAACATCAAGATTTTCGACAGCCGAGATCTAGGCATGTAAAATAAAAAAATGAACGGTTAAATTTGTAAAATTCAATCTTTTGAACATCAATAGAACTAAAACTTCACAAAATGTATTGAAGTTTCCATCAAGTGTTTAAACACCTTGGTCAATATGCTTGTTTTCCGATTTTTAATAATTTACAAATTGAAATGGACCGATCTAACTGTCCACATTTATGGTAGGTACTCATAGATCACCTACGCGAAAAATTACCCAATTTGGAAATCCAGGGATTTGATAACGGTGCGCGACGATTCAACGGTTACACAAAGTTTCTTCACGATCGGACGGCTTGAAATCCTCAAAACATCAAGATTTTCGACGGTCGAGATCTAGGCACGTAAAATCAAAAAATGAACGGTTAGATCTGTAAAATTCAATCGTTTGAGCATCAATAAAACCAAAACTTTGCAAAATGTATTGAAATTTCCATCAAGTGTTTAAACTCCTTGGTCAATATGCTTGTTTTCTGATTTTTAATAATTCACCAATTGAAATTGACCGATCTAACTGTCCACATTTATGGTAGGTACTCATAGATCGCCTACACGAAAGATTACCCAATTTGGAAATCCCGGGATTTGGTAACGGTGCGCGACGATTCAACGGTTACACAAAGTTTCTTCACAATTGGACGGCTTGAAATCCTCAAAACATGACGATAATGATAACGATATGGGGCTTTAGGCATGTAAAACCAAAAATTGAACGTTCCCGATGTTGAAAATTCTTTCGTCGGACCTGGTTTTCAGATAAATCATAAACACGACATCATAACAATTAAGCCCGATGAAGTAAACAATTTGTCGGGCAACAGTAGAAACGTCGTCGGTCTACATAAAAAAAATGCGAAAATTTTTTTTCCCGAAAATTTCAAAAATGCCGCCTAAATTTTCGTAAAATCCCAAAAATACTGCGTACTTATGCCTGATGAATATTGAAAATGTTACCCGACGGATAGTCAACCTTTGTTGTTACCCAACGCAATTTTTAAACAGTTGCCCGATGAACATTCCGCCAAAAGTTTTGCGAAATATCAAACTTACCGCCGAATGTTGCCCGACGAATATGTAAACAGTTACCCGACGAATCATTTAATGCATTGCCCGACGAAGGTGTCCGTCAAGCAAGGTCAATCAGACTAATAAATCATACCGACTCTTCTTCTTCATTTTCCTTATTTTCTCCGGAAACCCAGCCCACTCCGCTCCTTGCAACTCAGTCGACTCCCCCTCACTGTAGCCGTCCAGTCACCACAACTCCAGCCCTTTCTCACTCTCTATCGGTCAGACTACAGCCAGACGTTTCTCACTGCAACTTTCCGGCTGTTTCTCACCGAGGTTAACTGTCGTCGCCGCCGCCGCCCCTATCCTCGCCGACAATTTCTTCAACGTCGAATTCATTGTCCCTCTCGCTCTATTGTTAATGTAGATTGGTTATTGTTAATTTTGATTGGTTAAATTTTAATTTTAGTTTGGATTGAAATTTCAATTTAAATTTGGTTTGGATATTATGAAATTGTATTGAAAATGGAATTTGAATTTGGATTTCATTATTGTTGATTGTGCTTTATTGTTAAATTTGCAGATTGAGTATTTAGGGGATTAGTTGAATATTGTGATTTTGGATTGGATTGGAATATAAATATTTTTTTGGTATAATGTTGAAATTTTTAAGATTTGTTTGGATTGGAATATAATAGTTGAAAACTTGTTGAAATTTTGATGTTTGGTATAATGTTGAAATTGGTATAATGTTATGATTTTTGTTATGATTTTGGATATGAAATTTATGTGAATTTTGGATATGTGAATATTATGAATTTTGGATATTTGAATTTAAAAAAAATTTGTGAAATTTTGATATGGTGTGGTATATGTGAATTTTGGATATGTGAGTTTTATAAATTTTTAATATGTGAATTTTAAGATTTGGATATTATTATTGTATGTTTGGATTAATTTGTAAGTTTGATTTTATTCCCGAAATTTGGATTTAGAAATCTAGGTATAATGTTGTGAATTTTGAGTTTAGTACTTTTGATTAATTAGTATTTTAGGTTTAATTTTCGTTTGTGTTAGTTTTATTTAAAAAAATTAGAATTTGGTGGTTTTAGTTTTTAGATACCAATTTACTAATTTTTACTAAATAAAATTATTGCTTTATTTATTTACGTTTATTGGAATTAAAAAATGTTGGTTAATTTTAAATGTGGTTTTGTTTTTATTTTTTGAAATAAATATTTAATATTAAAAATGTTTGGTTTTTTTTATTTAATTAAAAATATGTTGGTTAATTTTATATTAATTATTTTATATTTCTTATTGTAGATGTCGCATCGCACCTTAATCACGTCTAGGACCCGCCCCTGCCCTGATCTTGTTGATGATCATGCACTGGAGGCGGCATCCCCTAACTCGGTTGCCTCAACAACGGCGTTGGTTCAGCCACCGATATCGGTTCATCAGCGACCCAGTACCCGATCGGCTCGTCGACATCATAGCAAGAAACGGGGGGAACCCCGTACCTACCCCTAGCCCCTACAGGACGACGTCGGAGCAGACGAAACAACGCCTAATGTCAGAACACTCCCTAAGGTTAAGTTGATTATTTTGTTTATTTAACCAACCGTTTTTATTTGTTACTCATCATATGTACGAATGTTTATCGAATTTACAGGGAAGTCGGTGAACATGCGTGGGATAAACTGGGGTTTGACATCAGGATTTGCAGGATAACAAATGCAAAGATCCTGGTGGTGTACGTGTCGCGCCTCCGGTCTGCGCCGGTAAAAATTCACAGCCTCTTGGTGCATGACATTGGTGCGATTCTTCGCACCAAGTCCCTGATGATGGGGGAGACTTTTAGAACCCAACCCCCGGAGGAGATCACGCGCTGTTGGGGAGAGTTATCAGTACGTGTTTTTCCCATTTTTTACATTAATTTCATATTTTTTTAATTATTTTACTAACTTTAATAATTTATTGCAGATCAATTTTTAGTTCAACTTGGACGACGTCGACCTCAGTAGATACCTGAGTCACCACTAGAAGTTACGGTACACCGACTAGAAGTACGAGCTCCACAAGTACTACAAGAGCTGGGCTTCCTCGGAGGAAGCTCGGGCAAATCCTCCGGATGAGTTGGACGGGCCGAAATTGCCAGGGTGGTTGTGGTTGTGCGACCATTTCGTGTTCCCCACCTATGTGGTACGTACTATCCACATAGTTAATTAATTAATTAATTTTTTATGTTATTTTCCATTTAAAAATTTAATTTTTGTTTTTACGAATGAACAACGGAAATCGATTGCCAACACATCGAATTGGGGAGCGAAGAAATTTAACCACCACGGAGGGTCGCGATTCTTATCGGCCCGACAGGAGGATCGGCGCATCGCCGGGTTGATGTTCCTAGAGGTGGATGCCTGGGGGCAAGTGTATGCTGGACGAGGGTACCAAGAGGCTAGCAAAATTTATGTAAGTTTATTTTTTACAGATTAAACATTGTTTTTTAATTTGATAATTATATTTCTAATTAATATTTATTCGAATTTGTAGGAGGCGATGGAGCAAGATGTCCAGCAGACACAAGCTGAGCTCACACAACAGCATCCGGATGTGCCGTTGGAGCAGCAGCTCCTGAATCCCGATATGTCGATCGCCATCCTGGAGCGACGACTTGGGAAGATCGTTCGGGGGGCGGGCGACGGGATAGTGCGGGATGTCTCCAGTCACTCGTCGAGTTCATCTTGGGGAGGTAATCCCGAGGAGATGTCAGACCTCAGGAGAAACTTCGAGTTCCTCCAAGCCGAAAATGCGGAGATCAAGGCTCAATACAAGGAGATCCAAAGCCCAAAATGATCAAATCAAGACCGCCCTTGCTAAGGTCCTTGACCGCTTGGGTGACCGTGGACTGGATGAGTTTCTCTCACAACCTCAGCCCCCGTCCCAACAGCCCGCCTAGGATCCCGACCAGTTCGACTCGTCGACAAGTCGTTAGAATGTAATAAATGTAAAATATTGCTTTAGTTTTAATTATGTAAAAACATAACATTAATTTTTATAAATATATATTTTATTTTATGTTGATTCTTTTTATTCTTATAATTGAATTTTAAAAAAATATTTTTATTTTTAATTATATATATTTATTTAATTAAATAAATTATTAAAATTATATTTTTAAATATTCAGAGTTTGGCCGACGAATAAGCATTTCGTCGGGCATAGTAATAAATTTCGATGAATACCCGCCGAGTTTTTGTAGCTTTGCCCTGCAAACTGCTTTCGTCGGGCAAACATTAATCAGTTTGTCGGGCATATTATAGTTGCCCGACAAAGTTGTCCGTCGAGCAAACGTGGTTGACTTTTGCTCGACAAATCATATGCGACGAACACTTCCGCTGGACAAGCTTTCAGTTGCTCGACGGATTCACTGTTGTCGTCGACTAACATCAAGCCCGACAACATTAGCCCGACGGAAGTTGCCCGACGGAGATTTGCCGTTTTGAATGTTGCTCGACGAAGGCATAACGTTGCTCGACGAAATGTGTTCGCCGGGCAAGCCTGATTTTATTGTAGTGTGATCTGTAAGTTTGTATGTTTAATATGAAGTATGTTTTTCATATATGTCTTGTTTTAAACTTTCTAGATTAGATCATGTTAGTGATATTTTATATTATATATTAAATCAAATGGAAAAATACAAAAAGAGAATAAAATTTAGAAATTATTAAACCTTTGTAAGATTATTAATTATAAGTCGAATTATTTGGAAGATTTGAAAATAGATTATGAAGTAAGTATTGAAATAACTAATTAAAGATAATATTAAATACAGACAAAAGTATCTAGATCTTCTATCTTGTGCTTAATTAAATAATTTACTTTCTATTTTTATTGTTTACTTCATACTTGTTGTTAGTGAAGAAAACCCATAATCCGTCAAGGTTTCAAAGCTCATAATTTTTTCTCTTTGAACCTCATAGCCATAGGCGTTTGAGGTAGTTTCTGGAAAAAAAATTGAGGGTGGTTTTCTTGTCTTAGGCCCTAGACGCCTAGGGCTATGAGGTTCAAAAAGAAAATAATTATAGGCTTTGGTGAAGAAAACCCATAATCCGTCAAGGTTTCAAAGCTCATAATTTGTTCTCTTTGAACCTCGTAGCCATAGGCGTTTGAGGTAGTTTCTGGAAAAAAAATTGAGGGTGGTTTTCTTGTCTTAGGCCCTAGACGCCTAGGGCAATGAGGTTCAAAAGGAAAATAATTATAGGCTTTGAAATCTAAACAGATTATAGGTTTTCTTCACTAACAACAAGTAGGAAGTCCTAATCATTAAAAATAAAAAGTAAACTACTTAATTAAGCAGAAGATAGAAGATCAAAATATTTTTGCTTTTATTTAGTTAATATTATCTTTAGTTATTTCAATACTTTATTCATAGTCTATTTTTAAATTTTCTAAATAATTTGACTTATTACTAATATTCTTATAGATTCCTCTGAATCTTGTTATATTTTTTGATTTGATTTTTAGGGTATAAAACATCACTAACATGATCTAATCTCGAATGCTTAAAACAAGACATGTGTGAAAAACATACTTCATATTAAACACACAAACTTACATGAGCATCCGATCTTACAAGCTCTCATACCACTTACAGAAAACACATCACCGCAAACCACAAAGCTTACTATATTTTACAAGTATTCAACCCATGAGCTCCTAGAGGAAATAAGTAAATAATTTTTTTTTTACAATAGTAATAATAGAGAGGAATAGTTTTTTCTCTAACTATCACTCCGAGAGAGGAGAATGAGAGGATGCTGAAGAGAGAGGAGTCGGAAGAAGTGAATGAGGAGTGAACTCCTTCATAGTTCTTTCAAGTCCCCCTTTATAGCCCTTTCTTGCCGACAAAACCTTTTGAGATCGCTGTTTGGGTACTGTTTGGTCATACTGAGCTTAGTGCCATCTTCTTGTATTGTAGTTTTGGGCAATTAATTATAACTTCCAAAAGCAATCAAATTAGGCTAATCAAACTTTAATAAGCGCTAATCTTGTCAAAAATTCGAATTCACAGTTTTACAATATAATTACTTTTTTCACAAATCTCAACCAGAGGATCATATTTAATTCATTGATGCACAACTCCAATATACACAAACAAAAAGCACAAAACCTAGTGACTGTGATGACTACATAGTACATACTATATGAGCCAGCTGTCCCGGAAGCTAGACTGAAATTGCAACAAAACCAGCAAGAGCACGATGATAGCAGCAACACCCCAAGGAGAGCTTCCCTCCGAAGGTCCATAGTAGGTTCTCCTGCGGTCTCCCCACGGCGACATCGACCTGAGCCAATCAGGATCCATGGAAGACAACCCCTTCACAAGAAGAAGAATTCCTACTGGTGTGAACAAAAGTAGCCAATTGATCTGCCATTCAGCTTCTTCCACGGCTGACTCGTACGACGAATACCACGACATCCAGAAGAAGATTGAGAGCACGGCGAGGATTAGCAGAACTGGGTACGGCAGAGGGCTTAGAGAAAACCCTTCTAAGAAAGAGGCGGTGTTGCTTCTTCCATATGCCATGAAATATGAATGGTTTCTTTTTTCTTTTGGTGAAGAGAAGTTTTAGCGTTGGAAGATTGACAATTTCAGAAGCTTGTTATGAATGGAAGGACTTGTGCTTTTATAGCCACAAAGACAAAGGTGTGTCTCTCTTTCCCTGGTCGCCTCAACGTCTCTAGTTTTCAAATTATAATTTGACACGTATGCAAAATTTATATATTTTCTTTCCTATGTAAAATTATAATTTGACACGTATGCAAAATTTATACATTTTGAGTCTTTTGATTGCTTAGTCGACATGGTGTGGGGTTTTATATGTGAATGTACCTTTGGGGTGAGAAGAATAAGTAGAGGTGTTTTAACTTATTCATACGTGTTTGTGTTGAATCACATCAACTTTGATAAGATACACCGGCCAAAAAGAAAGATACTTTATAATATTGTAAACAAAGAATATTTTATGCCAAAGAGTACAATGATTAAGTACATGTCATTTATTTCTACCATATTTTAGGCTTTCACCGTCATTTACGCAAAAGAGAAACAAAGCCTTGATCTCTCAAAGTGTTCGTGTCTTCAAGATTAGAATGTCCTTAATATTAGTTTTATCGTTTTTGTTTTAGATGATCCATTTTTGTATTGATTTTTATTTATGTGAAAATGTAAAAAAATAAAAATTTGAAAATAAAAAATTACATAATTTTACAACGATTTATAAGATCGGAGTTGAGCATCTTCCACGAGCAATATAGTTGCCATAAGAAACCAAGCAAGAAAAGATATTATAAGAAGAATTATAGACAATACAATCTGAAAAAGAGGATTGATAAAAAATAAAAACTAGAAAAAGAGTTTTGATATACGGCCTTCAAAAACCTTTAGAAAAATAAGATTTTGACCCAAACATTTTAGGAAAGGAACAAATAAACCATGCATTAGAAATATAAATGACTCAAAGAAAAGAGTAATTGCAAGTGTTATTTTTGTGGACAAAAAGGACATATGAGATATAAATGCCCAAAAAATCAATGGAAAAAATCCAAATAGCGGAACAATTTCAGTTAGAAGAGGATAAGATATTGAATTGATCTGTTTACAATTTGAATAACTTTGATGATGAATGAAAGTATTCCAGGATCGTCCAAGGGATGACTTCCCACAAGCACCTTTAATGCCCCCACTTGGGTTACAAGCTTGCGCATCAATAGTATTGATGGTTTTTCAAAGTCGGATTATCCAGATCTTTCGGATAATTCGGATAATAAATTAGAAGATTACACGTGTATGGCCAGATGGGTTGGCCCCAAGCATGTGCACATTGTAATAAATTGTCAGCAAATAAAAAAAAGGTTATTCTGAAATAATTTATTGTGTCTTGCTATGATAAATTGTCAAGAGAAGAAAATATGTCAATAGAGAAAGATAATCAAAAGACTCGTTTTTTAATTAGATCATAAGATTCAGACAATAACTATGATAGACACTGGTATCACTAAATGTGTAATCAAAGAAGATTTAGTACCACTGCAAGATTTAGTACCTGCGAAAATTACACAATTACACTTAAATTTATTATACCAGTTTCATTTTACCCTTTTATTTTAGGACTAAATTTTCCAAAAGAGTACAAGGATTTTTATTTTCTAACCTTACGTATAATTACATATTTTAAAATAGGAATAGCAGTAGCAGGTTAGAGTCATGTTATAGAATCTTATCCTAGTTTTGGTATAAAAGAGTCAAATTGCATACCACATTATGTTTTAGAAGATAGTCAAGAACAACAAGTCGAACCAGATATAGAATAGAGTGATGAGATATTTAATCATGAATGACATGTTTTAGATAGAAAGACCTAAAACGTTAGAAGAATTATTACAGTTAGTAGAACAAACAAGAATAGTTAGAGAATGACAGGATCCTTCCTAAATTTCCCCTCGAAATCCGCTCCCGTCTGACAACCTAAAGAAATTCCCAGAATACCCATAAGTCCTTGCAATTAATTATGAGAATTCTGCCAAAAATCCGACAAAATCTCCTCTTAAGGACTGGTTAACCGTCTTCCACCTGTCAGACTAAAGATCAGATAACACTCCAAATTCTAATAAGGTCAACCATCCAACGATGTAACCACAATTTTACAATCAGTCCAAACGACTTATTAGAGCATCTAGGTAGGATAAGTAAATACAGAAATAAATATCCTACTCGATAGTCTAGGTAAATGCGCAGTTGAAAATTTAATGCCTCCGCCTCTGGATATGCCCACGTCAACTCAACGGCCTGGAGGGGATTTAAAACACGAAAGTTGTGAGTAGACAAAATAATTATTTAAAAATCATTTCCGAGGAAAACATACATTTTCCCGCTACACGAGCAAAACCATACATGCATAACATAAAATCCCTTTGTATATAAATATAATATATAGATAATCCGAAAACCCATCGGAAAAATTCATCTTTTGTTAAAACACTTGGTGGGATCCATGAAAATCCGAATAATGAAAATATTCCGTGGTCTACAACCCTGCTTTGAAAACCCTCCTCAAAGGAGTTTAAAATCATGTAAACATACCTGGACACAAAATATACATCAAAACATATCTCACTGCTCCCCGAATAAAATCCTGAGTCGTAGCTCGATACCCTCCACACACTCGATATACCTCGAGTTGTGCAGAAACATGTACTACGCATAGACAGCCTCAACGACCTGATGGAGAAAATACCCCTCGACACCAGCGTCGGAGAACCCTCAACGATCTGGCGGAAAAAGACCCTCGACGCCAGTCGGAGAAAACCTTGACCATCAGGGACAAAAACCCACTGAAAACCAAAATCCATGTTTTGAAATTCTTATTTCTTGGCTTAGGCCAAATTCATTGAAAACCCGGGTTTAACTTGGACTCGACCGAAATCCCAAAATCAATCAAGTTAAACCATATAAAATCTGAAACCATAAAGCCAGGCCATAGCCCAAAACGTCATTTCCAAATAATTATTGAAAGCCCGTGTCCAGTAATAATTTAATAATATCCAGAAATTTTCCAAAACAATACGTAATAAGCAATTATATCAAATATACATTTATGCATGCATTATACTTTACAAAACCAAAGCCCACTCACCACACGTCCAAACAAGCTCAATCTCGAGTCGTTTGCTCTTCCGAAGTTCCCGGAGTAGTATCGTCTGTCAAAAGTAACAATCGGGATTATCAACTATAATTAAAACCCTATATTTAGACTCCATAAACCCCAAGAGGTCCGCTTGTGTCACACTAAAAATGAAGCCACTTCGGACGTCCAAAACTACCCCTAAACGATGTTCGATCAACCCGAAACTTACGCCAATAGGTCCAGAACGTCGAAACCTTATCGACACGCGTCACCATGACCCAAGGACCGATCCCACGCGTCGGTGGAAGGCCGGACCACCCGACGGCCACGCGCCGGCTACAGTGTTTCATGCACTGCTACAGTACCTCACGCACTGACTCAACCGCTAGGTGGCACCACGTGGCTGCCATGTGGAATGCCACGTCAGCCCCCCTCTGACCGAGGCAGTCGCCGGATTGTCATTGGAGAAGATGAACGCTCCGCCGTGCGCCGTCGCCGAAAAACTCCATTGCTGACCGACCTTGAATTTTTTCTTACTTCCTCAAATATTAACCGTTTTTCACAATTTTTTAGTCTAAATCCATCTACTCGAACCCAGGAACTCAAAATTGAAGTCTAAACACGAAACCTATACCAGTGTTGGCTGGAAAATTGATAAAAATTTCTGATTTTTCCTTTCCTCGGTTCGGTGTCTCCCGCGGCTGCTTCCTGCGACAGTTGGTACGTTCTTGATCACGGGAATGAGGAGAATCCGATAAGTGGAACCAAATCGGACGAGGCTACCTTGAATCGATATTCAAATTCTTAGGTTTTTGAGTTCGGTCACACGTGTTTGGGTTAGTTGTGAAGAGTAAGAGTGAAATGAAGGAGATCTGATATGCTTAGGGTTAAATTATCTACCCAGGCCAAATTACCAAAATGCCCCTGAACATTCTAGACCCACAACTTTCTCACATGAAATCTGTTTTCTGTGTGCTGTCTATCTACGAACTTGTGAGTTTGAGACCTACGCAAAGGTCCCCGAAATAAAGAAAAAAGTTTCTCAAAACAAAAATTGACTTTCAATCCCCTTAAACAACTGAGGGTAATTTCGTCCTTTTGCAAATTAATTTACGAAACTTCACTAATAAAATTTCCGGGTTGTTACAATTCACCCCCTTTAAAGAAATTTCATCCTCGAAATTCATACCTCTCATTAGAACAAATGTGGATGTTGCGCCCGCATTACTGCCTCAATTTCCCACGTGGCCTCCTCCACGTTGTGATTCCTCCACAAAACTTTAACTAGAAGAATAGCCTTTCTGCGCAATACTTTTTCCTTCCAATAATCTCATAAGGCCCAATGTAGCGAGGACTCGGCTTTCCTTGTCTATCAAAACGAACAACTCATTTTCAGGGGAATAATTTCAAGAAAACCCAGTCTCCGACCTCAGACTCAAGGTCTCTGATCCGTCGGTCCGCATAGCTTTTCTAGTGGTCCTGAGCTGCCTTCAACCTTTCCCTGATGATTATAATCTTTTCCTCTATCATTTCCACTATCACTGGTGTCAACAGTCTTCTCTCACCTACCTTAGTCCATCATATCAATGTCCTGCACTGTCTCCCATATAGTGCCTCGAAAGGAGACATCCCAATACTAGACTAATAGTTGTTGTTATGCAAATTCCATCAAGGCCAGGTGTGAATCCCAGTTTCCTTTAAACCGCAGTACACAAGCTCTCATCATATCCTCCAAAATCTGAATTGTCCTCTCAGACTGACCGTTAGTATGCGGATGAAAAGCTGTACTGAAATGCAATGTTGTTCCAAAGGCTTTCTGCAAACTCCGCCAAAATCTCGAGGTAAACCTAGGATCCCTGTTTGATATAATCCACTATGAAGTCCCATGTAACCGTATGATCTCATCCACAAACAATTTGTCGTACTGGCCCATCCGGTAATCTTCCCGTATTGGCAAGAAATGTGTTGACTTCGTGAGTCTATCAACAATTACTCAGATTCCATCATGTCCTTTTTGAGTCCTAGGAAGTTAATATACAAAATCCATAGTAATGTGATCCCATTTCCATTCCGGAATAGGTAATGGTTGTAGTGCCCCGTACGGTTTCTGCCTCTCTGCTTTTACTTGTTGACACGTCAGGCACCTACTCACAAACTCTGCTATTTCCCTTTTCATTCCAGTCCATCAATAGTGTTCCTTAAAAATACGATACATCCTGGAAGCATAGCATAGGCAGGAGCTTCCTCAAGAATTTATCTTTTCAACTCTGGATCATTAGGTACGCACAACCAGCCATCCTTAACCAAGGCACCAACATCCCTAATCACATAATCCTGCCTGTTCCCAGCCTCCAACTCCATCCTAATATCACACAAAGTAGAATCCTAGAGCTGAGCTTCAATGATTCGATCAATCAAGACATGTCTCACATGGAAACTAGCCAACAGAGCTCCCTGGCTATCCATGTCAAGTATAATTCTCGCTCTTCGTAATTCCACCAGCAATGGTAGGTAAACAGTATGCAAATGGGCCAAGGAACCCATGGACTTCCTGCTCAAGGCATCCGCCACTACATTAGCTTTTCCTGGGTGATGTTCTATGGTACAGTCATAACCCTTTATCAGCTCAAGCCACCTTGTCTGTCTCAAGTTCAGATCTTTCTGGGTAAAGAAGTATTTCAAACTCTGATGGTCAGTAAAGATCTGACACATTTCCCCATACAAATAATGTCTCCAAATCTTCAGTGCGTGCATCACTGCAGCTAACTCCAAATCACGTGTGTGGTAATTCAACTCGTGAGGTTTTAGTTGTTTGGAAGCATATGCTATCACCTTCCCATGCTGCATCAACATGCAGCCTATACCCCGTAATGATGCATGACTGTATACCTCAAATCCTTCGTTATCATTTGGAAGGGTTAACACTGGGGCATAAGTCAACCTCCTCTTTAGCTCCTGAAAGCTCTGTTCACACCCATCATCCCAGTCAAACTTGATTCCTTTCCTAGTCAACCAAGTCAACGGGGCAACTAACGTAGAAAATCCTTCTATGAATCACCGATAATATCCCGCTAAACCCAAAAAACTTCTCACCTCTGACATTGTCTTCAGTTGTTCCCAATTTTCCACTGCCTCAACTTTTTGGGGATCCACGCTGATACCCTCAGCAAAAATCACATGACCTAAGAATCCCACACTGGTCAACCAAAACTGACATTTACTGAACTTGGAGAATAATTGCCTTTTCCTCAGTATATTCAGCACCAACCTCAAGTGCTTCTCATATGCCTTAGCACTTTTCGAATATACTACGATATCATTGATGAACACAATCAAAAACCGATCCAAATACTTTTGGAACACCTTGTTCATCAAATCCATAAATGTTTTCGGTGCATTAGTTAACTCGAAGGGCATCACCAAGAACTCATAATGCCCATAGCGTGTCCTAAACGCCGTTTTGGGAACATCCCCTTCCCTGATCCTTAACTAATGGTACCCGGATCGATGGTCAATTTTAGAGAAATACTTTGCCCCTTTTAATTGGTCAAACAAATCATCAATTCATGGCAAAGGATACTTATTCCGCTCTGTAACCCTATTTAACTGCCGGTAGTCGATACAAAACCTCCAACCACCATCTTTGATCCTTACAAATAACACCGGTGCACCCCAAGGTGATACACTTGGTCGAATAAATCCCATATCCACCAAGTCCTGCAATTGAGTCTTCAATTCCCTCAATTATGCTGGTGCCATTCTATACGGTGCCTGTGATATAGGTTGGATACCCGGAAGAAGCTCTATGGTGAACTCAATCTCCCGGTGAGGTGGCAATCCCAGAAGATCCTTTGGAAATACATCGAAAAACTCATTCACCCGAGGAATATCCTCTACTCTCACCGGAATATCCCGAGAATCAATCACGTGAGCTAAATAGCCCTCACAACCTTTCCTAAAAAATTTCTTAGCCGCTAAAGCTGATATCATTCCCGAGGGAAATGCCTTACGATCACCCCGAAACGTAAGTTCCGGTAAGCCTGGACTTCGGAAAACCAGCCTCTTGTCGAAACAATCTTTGGAGGCATGGTGCATGGTTAACCAATCCATCCCCATAATCACATCAAAATCATAAATGTCCAAGGGGATTAAATCTGCCTCTAACTCATGACCTTCCACTACTACCGGACAACAACGTATAACGAGGTTCGCCACTAACATATCTCCGGTAGGAGTGCTAATACCCATGTCCCAACCAATCGGGGACAATTCTCTTTCAGCAAAAAGTGTGAAACCCCGAGAAATAAAAGAATGTGTAGCCCCGAGATCTATCAAAATATGAGCATCATGATTAAAAATAGACAACGTACCAGTAGCCACCTCTGGTGCTACTCTAGCCTCATGCTGAGTCATAGCAAAAACTCGGGCATGTGTACCAGAAGATCGACCACGACCCCTCTATCTCCCTCTGGCCCTGTTGGCCCCACTAGACTGGGTCTGGCTCGCTGCTACAGTACTAGAAGTCTGCGCTGCTCTCTGACTCGATTCAGCAGCATCTCGATCCAAGGAACTACTTCCTAGACGACGATATGGACAGTCTTTCTTAAAATGACCAGTCTTCCCACAGAAGTAGCAACCAGTGTCACCCACATGTGCACGTCTGCCACTCTATCTCTCGGTCGACTGCACTGAAGCCCCGTTAGACTGAGTGGATGATTGTTGTCCCTGATCGGCTCTGCCACTGCCTGATCCGGATCTTGTACCCCTAAAAGATTCATAACTGAAATTGCCTCTCTAAGATGGTGTTGAGCTGGCAAACTCAACTCTCCTTGGTAGCAGCGTCTGATAAAGCCCTCAAAAAAGTATGTGCCACAACAATTACTTCTACCCGAACCTCATTTCTCAGTCCATACTCAAATCGTCGGCACTTATCCCTCTTAGTTGCCTCTAGAGCCGGTACAAAGCGTGACAACTCAAGAAATTTATGTTCATACTGGGCCACCGTCATGTCCCCCAGCTGTAGCTGCAAGAATTTAGCCTCTCTAGCATCACGGTATGAGCGAAGATAAAACTGCTCGAATAAGTGCTCTCTGAAAGTTTTCCAAGTAAAGGTACAGACATCCCAACTTGTTAGCTACAAGGCATGCCACCAACGATACGCATAGCCACCCAGAAGAAATGTGGCTAGTTGCACCCTATCCTCCGGAGGGCACCTCATAATAGCAAACACTTGTTCCAAACGAGTAATCCACTCATCCGTATCATCTGGGCCTAAATCGCCCGTAAACACTGTCGCCCCTAACCTCTGGGCTCGCTCAATGTCCGAAACTTCAGGCGTGGCCCTACCTTGAAGTATTGTAATCAAAGCTCGACCCAATTGATCTAGGGTCTGCCTCAAATCAGGCTCTACTACAGGTTGGTGTGTGTCCTCACCGTTTCCAGACCGCTGAAGGGGCTCGCGTCTCAGAGGCATTACGCTGAAAAGAATTTAAAACAAGAAAGTTGTGAGTGGACAAAATTATCATTTAAAAATTATTTACGAGGAAAACATACCTTTCCCCCCTCCACGAGTAAAACCATGCATGCATAACATAAAATCCCTTTGTATATAAATATAATACATAGATAATCCGAAAACCCACCGGAAAAATCCATATTTTGTTAAAACTCTTGGTGAAACCCACGAAAATCCGAATAATGAAAACATTCCGAGGTCCACAACCCTACTTTGAAAACCTTCATCAAAGGAGTTTAAAATCATGTAAACATACCTGGATACAAAATATACATCAAAACATATCCTACTGCTCCCCGAATAAAATCCTGAGCCGTAGCTCGATACCCTCCACAGAATATCCCCAATTACATTGGAATAAGAATAAGATAATAGCTAAATTAGATATTATAAATCCATATTTAAATATCAAAAGAATATATATGCCCTGTAATTTACTAGATAAACAAGAATTTGAGCATCAGATCAAAGAATTATTAAATTTAAAAGTATTAAGACCCTCAAAATCTAGAGATATATGATCAGCTTTTATTGTTAGAAAACATTCAAAATTAAAAAAGTGGAAAAGCAAGAATAGTTTATAATTATAGAAGATTACATGATAATACTTATGAAGATAGTTATAAATTGCCTAACAAAGATGAGCTTATCAATAAAATACATGAGAGTAAGTATTTTAGTAAATTTGATTGCAAGTCAGGATTTTGGACAGCATTCACCTGTCTTGAAGGACATTTTGAATGGTTGGTTATGCCATTTGGATTGAAAAATGCACCATCTATCTTTCAAAGAAAGATGGATCAGATTTTTTAAAAAATATAATAATTTATGTAGTATTTATATATGTAGATGACATGCTTGTGCATAGTAAGAATAGGAATGACCATTGAAAACACCCAGAGACCATTTTGCAAAAATTCATGGTATAGTGATTAGTAAAAATAAGATAGAAGTAGAAAAACAAGACATTGAATTTTAGGAATGTATATTAAGTCAGGAACAATCCAATTACAAGAACATATAGCCACGAAGGTAAGAGAATTTCTAGATAAATTAGAAGACAAGAAACAATTAAAAGCACTTTTAGGATTATTTAACTATGCTAGAAATTATATTTAAGACAAGTAAGACATGACATAGATATATATTAATAGTGAAAGATATTAAGCTAGTATGTCAACTATACTTAAGCAAGAAGTTACACAGTTAAAACTATTAGCTTTACCTTTAAACAATAGTTATAAGATAGTAGAAACAGATGTTTCAGCTAAAGGCACCAAGAGGAAATCAGAGACCAATGGCACCAAGAGAAATGCCATTAAGTGCAACCCCAAGAATTATTATGCCAGTTCAATATAGACAAACACTTACACCAGAATCCCCGAGCATAAGACAGATAGCTCCTCAAGAACAGCCCATAATAAGACCTCCACAACCAGCTAATCAGCCACCAGAGAATGCATTGTCATTGATGATCTCATTATTATCTGGCATTAGAAAAAGTAGCACAAAAGAGTTTACGACATACTATAAAGATTTTAATCACTCACTGCTTACTACATAGTACATACTGTATGACTACATAGTACTACGCCAATATACACAAACAAAAGTACAACACTTACGAAACTGAGATGACTACATAGTACATACTATATGTGCCAGCTGTCCCGGAAGCGAGACCGAAAATGCAACAAAACCAGCAAGAGCACAATGACAGCAGCAACACCCCAAGGTGAGCTTCCCTCTGAAGGTCCATAGTACGTTCTCCTGTGTTCTCCCTGCGGCGACATCCACATGGGCCAATCAGGAGCCATGGAAGACAACCCCTTAACAAGAAGAAGAAGTCCTATTAGTGTTAACAAAAGTAGCGAATTGAAATGCCATTCAGCTTCTTGCACGGCTGACTCGTACGAAGAATGCCACGAGATCCAGAAGAAGACTGAGAGCACGGCCAGGATTAGCAGAACTGGGTACGGCAGAGGCCTTAGAGAAAACCCTTCCAAGAAAGAGTCGGTGTTGCTTCTTCCATAGGCCATCAAATATGGAATATGAATAGTTTTTTTTTTCCTATTTTTTGGTGAAGAGAAGTTTAATTTATTGTTGGAAGATGGATAATTTCGGAATGTTGTTATGAATTGAAGGACTTGTGTTTTTATAGCCAAAAAGACAAGGGTCTCTGCTTCCCAGGTCTGCTCAACGATTTTATTTTCGATTCATAATTTGATGCGTATGCGAATATATTTAATTTTTATATTTTTTTTATGGATTATATTTGTATTATACTCCTTTAATGTATCATTTTATACTATCCTTTTGATTTATCCAATTATCTTTATATATATAATAATCGGAATCGTTTAGCTTTTAAATTATCATTTGAAGATCATTTATGTTAAAAAATCAACAAAATTAGAGATATTTTAGCCATTTATATTTATCAAACAAATTAATGGTATTTTGTGGCAATTAATTAAGATTCTCATGGTGAACCGTGAATTTTGTTAATACATATAAATCTCCAAAAGTTCTCCAATTTGGTTGAAGTTTTTGCATAAATGATCTTGAAATGACGATTTAAGAGTTGAGCGCTCCCGATTATGATATATGTAAATATAAGGGCAATTCAATAAATCAAAAGAGTAGTACGAGTAATACCCCAAATATGGAATGCAAGTATTTTCTCTTTTTCTATTCGATTAAATATAAGGAAAATTCGATAAATCAAAAGAGTAGTATGAGTAATATCCTAAATATGGAATGCAAGTATTTTCCCTTTTTCTAATCGAATGAACCCAAAATTTAACGGCTATTTTTTGTCCTAGCCTATTTTTTATTTTTGACTTTCTTTCTTTGTTTTGATTGCTTAATCGACATAGTATGAGATTTTTTTTTTTGAGAGGAAGTACGATAATCAATTAAAAAATTAAGAGAATCGTACAGAGCTTAGCAGTGCAAAATAACTAAGTGGCCTCGTTAAAGCTTTGCTGGGAATTTCAATCCGATTGAAGGAAAAAAAATGTCACGCACGCGCAAGCTATAAATTCATAGAGTCCTCAACTAATAAATCCACAATTACATCCGGGGTTCCTCGAACTACAAGACTTCTTGATCCACAAGACTTCTTGATTGCTTAATCGACGTGGTGTGGGATTTTTATATGGAGGTGTTTTAACTTATTAGTATGTGTTTGTATTGAAGACTTGAATCACTTGACCTTCAAGAAGATAGATGCAAGTTAAAACGGCCAAAAAGAAGCATACCTTATCATATTGTCGACTTACAAAGCACATGTATATCTTCCATGTTTTAAGCTTTTACCATCATTTTTGCAAAAGAGAAACAAAGCCTTCATCATTCACATGTGATCGTGTCTTCAATATACGAATGTCCACGATATTAGTTTTATGGGAAAATTACATTTTTAGTACGATATATTTTTCCACTAAATTTTAGATTTCCACTAAATCTTATAGTTGTACTTGAGTTTTCAAAATTTTCATTTAAATACTTTGAACACTTTGAATAGTTTCACTATGGCTTATCCATTATAATTTTCATCCTAAATCACTTTAATTCTTGACGTGTCTTATGCAGAGCCACCCAAAAACGACTTTGAAATTGAGTTTAGGGGGAAAATAACGATTTCGCATCACTTTTTTTGGGTAGAAAAATGATGCAATATGATTCCTTTTTCCCTATATTCAGCTTCAGAGTTGTTTTTGGGTCGGTCCCACATTAGGCAAGTCAGCAATTAATGGAATTTCTGACGAAATTGTAATGAGTGGAGCATGTGAAACATTTTAAAGGATTGAGGGTAGTTAAAATGCATTAAAATTTTAAACCTCCAATTTAACTCCGAAATTTGGTGTTAAACACAAGATACTAAAGTATATATAGGTTACTCTAGTTTTATGATTTTTGTTTTAAATCATCTTTTCTGTAACGATTCTTATCTGAACTCTCACACCAATTGAATCAAAGTTTTTACCCAAGAGTATTGAAATATTTCATGAATTCACACCAATTTTAAATTGTCAAAATCATTATGTATATTAATTCAAACTCATTTTTTAGACTCAAAAGCCTGATATTAAGATATTTTTAACCTATGCCCTCCACTATTTTTTAGGATTTAGATCCACATATGTCATATACTCATATATAATTTTTTTTTTTGTAAATACCATGAGGTGTCCCCACACTCTAAAGGTGGGTTTAATCCCCGCTCAGGGTGCGGCTTGCCGCTGAACACAAAATGCTTCAAGTTAGATAATAGAAAATTTACTCTCTAAAAGTGGTTGGTGAGTACAATATTCCAGTCAACCACTAGACATGAAATTCAAACTATTTAATAATGAAAATGGGAAACAATGTAGGGTGGACAATCAACCCGACAAAGTTGGTGAACACTAAGGGTGATAATTTTTGACACGACTCGAAATCCGCACGAAATTTATCCAGATCAAACCGCACGATTAAATTTTCGGGTCATTTTCGGGTCAACCCATTATGACACGTTTAATAAACTGGTGGATTTCGGGTCAACGTATTAACCAGTATAATGACTTGTTAACCCGTTTAATAAACGGGTAGATTTCGGATAAACATGTTAACCTGTAAAATGACCTATATATTAACTCATTTAATACACGAGTCAATCACTAACCCATATATCTACCAATTTACCTACCTATATACCTATTAAATCTTATAGTTTAAATAGGTTAAACATGTTAACCCGATTAAAATGGTTAAATAGGTCATAGGTTAATTGGGTTTCGAACACAACCTGTTTATTAAATGGGTTACACGGGTTACATGGGTTATCTGGTTCATTAACAGGTCAGGTTCGGATTGGACATTCTTGACATGATTATTAAACGGATCGGATTCGGGTTGGGCATATTTGGGTAAAACAGAGTTCATGACACGACACGAACCCGACACGACACGACCCATTGCCAGCCCTAGTGAACACCAATTACAAGATGACACAAAATAGTTGAGCCATTAAATCATTCGACAGACAATGGAAGATCGGACCGCGAGCCTCAGTATTTAAGTTTCACGCATTTCGTTGCATTTCATCTACACCCTTATATTAATCTAACCGTTTAAATTATGGACCGCGAGCCTATGCATTTAGGCTCCACACATTTCATTAAATCTAGACCGTTATATTAATTCAACCGTTTAAAACATTGCACCTCATCAAGTTAAGGGATAATATTTTTATTTATTTATTGATTTCCAAATTCCCATTAAACTAACCCAAATTAAGATAACTTCAGGTTCTTGTTCAAATATAAAAAAGCCAACTTTTTAGGGTTTACAACAAAAAACGAACTCTGAAATATCCGTGAAATATCCACCTGCTTCTCCATAGCATACTGGAATGATGGGTTATCACGTGACTATGAAAATACATTAATAGATTACCTGCTTCTCCATAAACCAATTCTCGTTGCCGCCTAATATTTTCCTTTCCACCCACTTGTTCACTGAAATATCCAAATGTAGATTTTGCTTTCAGTCAAGAATCATCAGCCACATCAATTTGAGCTGCTTGGGCTTCTGATATTCTTCGTTGTGATGGAATCATGTGACAAGTTTCCAGAGTATGAAGAGGATGATTATGCTCTGATATAAATTCATGCACTCAAAATTTTCTGTCTTCTCTAATAAACGTCAATCCAAGTCTTACTCCACAGTTTGTTTGGGTCTCTGCTCGAGGATTTTTTGTATTCTCATCTCGCTTGTCTTTTCCTTTATAACCCTCTTTGGAGCATACAAATCTAATTGAAGTAATTTCTCCATCTACTCGACTCTTATTTGAGTAAAATTTTCTAACACCAAAACCCATTCTTCCTCCATAGTTAGTCCAAAACTGAAATGCCTCATCGTTACTGTCGAACTCCATCCCTATCCGAGGAATCAAATCATCAAGTTTGTTGATGTAGCCATTTAGAACACATGTAATGCCATCTATCTCACTGCACAAACCAAAAGCTATTTACCAATTGGTATAATTGAAAAGTAACATTATAATTATAAGAATTAAGAATTAATATAAAAGTTATTTAGCTTATTGAATTATTTGAAAGCTCTTGCAACAGCGGATTTTCCATTGAAGACTTTATTGTTGATGAAGGTAGAAAAAAGAAGTATATTTTTACTACTTAGCTGCAGGGTAAGCAAGATTCCTAGCTAGTGATCCTGGTTAGAAGTACCCATCTCTGGAGAGTAGGCGGAGTCCATGAAAGAGAAGTTAAGAGGTAAGACCTTTGTCTTACAATTGTCATATCACTTTGTTGTTCCCACTTTATCAGATTCATTGTTATGAACCGCCAATTTTTCACTTTTGTACCCAATGAATTTCCTTTCCTTTGATCAGCTACAGAGCAAATAAATAAGGGCCGCCAAGAGGGCCGGAGCCAAGGAGGCCATTATTCGGGTCTCTGCTCGAGAAATTTTTGTATAAGAGAAATAATATGAAAGATGTTTACCTGATTGAATTATTTGAAGACTCTTACAACAGCGATGAATGATTTTTCATTGAAGAGGAAGACGTACACGGAGAAAGAGAAGTTGAAGAGGAAGACGTACACCGAGAAAGAGAAGTTGAAGAGGAAGACAAACAACGAGAAAAAAAAGCTGAAGAGTTCGTTTTTTGTTGTAAACCCTAAAAATGTGGCCTTTTTATTTTTAATTAATAAGAATCTGAATTTAACTTAACTTGTGATAGTTTAATGAGAATTTGGAAATAAATAAATAAATAAAAATATTATCGCTTAACTTGATGAGGTGCAATGTTTTAAACAGTTTGATTAATACAACGGTCTAGATTTAATGAAATGTAGCAAAAAGTGTCTCAAAGATATACATCAAATGAGTCACTTGTATGATAGATCACTTGCAAAAACCACAAGAAGGGTTGCTATCTCCCTCTACTTTTACTCCCTATTCCGTTAGGATTAAGGTTCTAATCGAAATTTTTGTATACACAAAGCTTACCTACCATACCTACCCTCCCTAGTTACAAAATAGTGAAATACCAAATCATTCATCAGATTTTAGGATAAACTACATAAAAGTACCCAAACTATATGGGTCATTTCAATTTCGTACCCCAACTATGAAAATTTGCAAAACAGTACCCAAACTATATTGCCACTAACAGAAAGGTACCCTCGTTACCTTTTCCGTCCAAAAGAGCATTAAAAGTACACGTGGCACTAATTTTGTCCACTCAGCTCGTGATGTGGCGCAATTTGAAGGGGCATTTTCGGATTATCACAAAATCACTCCCTCTTTCTCTACCCCGTCGCGCGAAACCCACCCTTTAAACCCTAAATCGATTTTGAAACAACCCCCCACCCCAGACATCGTGAAGAGGAGGACGTGAAGAGGATAAGTTTCTCTGTCGCATTTGAGGGTATGAAATTTGAAGGGAAATGAAGGAGTGGCGGTTGAGGTCGCGAGGAAGAAGGCAACCTAAATACGGTAAGTGCTCCTTACTTTAATAATTGGATTTGGTAATTTGTCTTTGTCTTTTTGAATTTAAATTATAGTTTTTATAGGAAGATGAATGTATTGGTCATTTTTGGGGTCCTTGTGTTTTGTGTGTTGCTTGCTGTTAATGTTGAGAAAAGGATGGGTGGTTTGTGTGTATACGGAATAGGGAATATATTGAAGGGTGAAAAGCTTGCAGGCATGTGGTGAGTTTGTTGGCTGGAATCTTTATTGAAGGGAACCATGTCCATATGCTTTGTTGTTGTGTGGAATCTTTAGTGAAGGGGACCGGCCACATTGTTGTTGTCTGATTGTTGTAGAAAAGCAGGTTTGATAATAAGGTTTGGGTAGTATACTGAAGTTGAAAGTTGGGTAGGTCTGTAATTAAACAACAATATGGGGTTGTTTGTGGAGTCAATGTTGTTTTTGGAGTCAATGTTGTTTGTGGTGACTTAAGACTTTAAATTTTGCTTAATTGTAGGTCCATCGGGTTACTTTACATTAAAGGTATTCCATGGTGGGAAGTGGGCTGATGATAGGTATCAAGATGGGCAAGTTGACTACTTTGATTTTTGTGAGAAGGACATGATGTCCCTGTTTGAAATTGACAGAATGGTTAAGGAATTGGGCTACAAAGATGGTATCATCTTATACGATATGAGATTGAAGAAGGAGTTGGTGGTAAGCTGCTACAAGACTCTGATGTTCTTAAAATGTGTGAGGTGGTTCCAAGTGTCACAGAGATAGAATTGTTCATAACACACATTAATGTGAAGAACCCGATGGCGTTTTTAAAAGATGTTATAAAAAGGGAAAAAGAGAAGACAAGTAAAGAATTGGTGGTGACCAAAAAAAGCACGATTGTGATTGAGGAGTTAGATGAGGAGACTGAAGTGGTGGGGACCACGGCAGCAAAACTTGAAGTGAGTATAGGACCCTATAAGGGTAAGGCATGAGTGGTTGTAAGAGAATTGCCACGTCAGAGGCCAGAGCCAGAAGCTGCCAATCTTGGTGAAGAAGCAATGCAAAAAACAGACAAATGCAAGGGTAAACTGTCTACTAAAGAGGATGAGTTTGAAGATGGGTTAGTGGAGGAGTATGAGGACTCTAAAGCATCAACATGTTCTGGATTTTCTGACAGTGGTGATGAGGTTATTCCTGCTAAGGAGAAGAGGTTGGATAGGTATATTCTAGAGGGTTGGCTGCAAGAAGCTTCAAACTTGGATGAGTTCTTCACTGATGTTGGGGGAACTTCAGAACTTGCTGCAGATGAAGCCCCTGGATCTTCAGAACTTGCTGCAGATGAAGCCCCTGGATCTTCAGAACTTGCTGCAGATGAAGCCCCTGGATCCTCAGAAGCTGCTGCACCTGAACGGGCTGGAACTTCAGCTGCTGCTCCACTAGTAGCTGATGCTCAACCAGAACCAGCTCCAACATCAGCTGCTGCACCTGAACAGGCTGGAACTTCAGCTGCTACTCCTCTAGAAGCTTATGCTCAACCAGAACCAGCTCTAACATCAGCTACTGGTCCAGCAGAAGCAGCTGCAAATTCAGCTGCTGCTCCAGCAGAAGCAGCCGCAACTTCAACTGTTGCTCCACCTGCAGCAGCTGCAACTTCAGCTGCTGGACATTTTTGGAGGGCCAAATTCACTCCTGGTGATTAATTAAGAGTGGAAGATATAGATGATGACCAACTTGAAGAGGAGAATCAAACACATCAAGAATACTTGAGACCAGTTGTGGATGGTGATGATGAAAATGTTGTGAAAGGGGGAAGTGGCAAGATTTTTACAGAGTATAATCCAGAAACTGATAGAGTCAGGCCAAGCTTTGATACTGGTTTGATGTTCAGTGACTGTGGTGTCTTTAGGCAAGCTATTAGGGACTATTGCGTATACACTGGTAAAGATGTGAGGTACAAGAGGAATGCAAGGTACAAGTTGAAGTGTGAATGCAGAGCAGAGGGTTGTCAATGGGAAATATATGTGCCTAGGGTGAGCACAACTGACAACACATTGGTTGTCAAGCACTATAACCCTATGCACACATGTACATGGGTGTATAAAAATCAACAAGCCACAGCTTCTTGGCTTTCTCAACACTTCCTGCAAAGAATCCAAGCAAACCCCAAGATGCCCATATATGCAATTATGGAAGCTGGATCTGCTGAATTTTCCATTGGGATCAGCCCTATGAAGGCATATAGAGCCAAGCACAAGGCTATGGAGTTAATAGATGGATCCCTAGCAAAGAAATATGGTATGTTGTGGGATTACTGCCATGAGTTGAAGCGAACAAATCCAGGTACTACCATATCATTGGCTTGTGATTTTGTGGGTAGAGGCCAACTTTTCAAGAGGCTCTACATTTTCTTGGAGGCATGCGAGAAGGGTTTTAAGGAGTGTTGTAGGCCTTTCATTGGCTTGGATGGTTGTCATCTTAAAGGAGTCTATGGTGGACAGTTGTTGACTACTATTGGATTAGATGCCAATAATGAGACATGGGTGATTGCTATGGCTGTGGTTGAAATGGAAACAAAGGACTCATGGACATGGTTCTTGGAGTTGTAGATGGTGGATTTGGGGATGCAAGACTGCTATGGTTGGAGTTTCCTTACTGACAAGCAAAAGGGACTTGAAGCATCCATTGAAGGCTTAATGCCTAGTGCTGAGCACAGATTTTGTTGTAGGCATTTGTGGAGTAACTACAAGCATAGTTTCAAAGGTAAAGTCTTGAAGGATGCTATGTGGGATTGTGCAAGAGCAACAACAGTTCAGTCTTTCCAAGATGAGATGGAAAAGCTAAAAGATTAGATGAAGTAGCATGGAAATGGTTGGTAGACAAGCCAGCTCATCAGTGGTCCATGTCCCATTTTGAAACATGGTCGAAGACAGACATGCTACAAAACAACTACTGTGAAACCTTCAACAACACCATAATGCCTGCCAGAGATAAACCAATCATCACGATGTTTGAGATGATTAGGTATTTGTTGTTGAAGAGGATACAATGGAGAAGAGATAAGATGGCTACTTGGCCTCAGAATATATGTCAGAATGTATTCAACCATGTGCAAAAGTTGAAAGTGAATTCGTGGCATTGCAGTGTTAGATGGCCTGGTGGACCAAACTACGAGGTTCACGGTCGGAGAGGAGAGCAATTTGTGGTCAATTTGGAGGCCCACAGGTGTTCTTACAGAAAGTGGGACCTCACGGGAATCCCATGTGTGCATGGGATAGCAGCCTTACATTACAAAGGTGGCCCCTCGGTGAAGGAATATATTGATCCAATATATTCTAAAGAGACCTACATGAAGTGCTTCAACAACCTAATTGAGGCTATAAATGGCCCAAAAATGTGGGAGAGAACTGGCCATCAAACTATTAAGCAATCAACAAATAAGAGGTAACCCGGAAGGCCTAGAAAAGTTAGAACAAAGGATCCACATGAAACAGTCGATCAAAGTGGGAAGAAAAAATTGGGAAAACAGGGCATTCCTATGCATTGTAGTATTTGTTCATCACAAACTCATAATGCAAGAACCCACCATTGACACTTGCCTCCCAAGGAGAAGCTACCACTAAGGCCACGAGGTAGAGCAAAGAAGAATGTTGCAGATACTTCTGCTCCAAATGTCAGTACCATTTTAAGTTTGTTTTTTTATTAAAGTCAACGACTATATAGTCCTAATTAGATTTTGTTTCATGTAGACTCAAGGATCAACCACATCTTCTACAAAGACATCCAAGACAAACAACCACCCTAAGAGACATGCTTCAAATCCGGTATATAGGTAATTCTTACCATTTTGTTGTTATTGTTGTGTTAATCTAATCAGTTGTCACAATTCAATTCTATAAGTCATCTTATAATGAAAAATTCTTCATATGTAGGATGCAAGTCAACAATCCACAAGTGATGGTGCCAATGATAGTGATTTGAGAAGAAGTAAAAGGAGCAAACAAACTTGATTTCAAGTCATTGACAGTGGTGAAATAGCTAGGGAGTAGAGTTGATTCCAAGTCATGTAGTTTTGCTATTTTGAAACTGAGGTTCTAATGTATGTAATTCTGATACTTGAATGGTTGAACCTCATATATTTTTAGTAAATTACCTAGGGTATTGACATGTTCAATTGAAGATGTTATGCCTCATTGACAGTGGTGAAATAGGTAGGGAGTAGAGTTGATTCCAAGTCATGTAGTTTTGCTATTTTGAAACTGAGGTTCTAATGTATGTAATTCTGATACTTGAATGGTTGAACCTCATATATTTTTGGTAAATTACCTAGGGTATTGACAGGTTCAATTGGAGATGTTATGCTTGAATGGCTTTGTATGACAGCTTGAAAATTAAGTTGAATCTTTGCATTTTTATGATTTGAAATTATTTGCATTGTTATGCTTTTAATTGGTTTGGATATGTTGTAGGGTGTTATGGATGTGTCAGACCTTTATTATTTCTCTCTAGCTATATTTCCTTGTTGCTAAACCTCCAAAACGCTCATAATTAAACAAAGTAGAACATTACATTGTAAATTCCCCCTGCTCCACCGATAATCATTCCCACAAACAAAACCACCAACATCCAGGAAACAGCAACCAAAACCAGCAAACACCTATGCCTCTTCACGCCAGCTTTAATCTGCTTCTTCAAACCCACGATTTCTTCATCTTTCAACTTCAATTTCTTCAATAGACTTGAATTGGACCGGGTGAATTCTCATTGAGCTTTGGGCCGCACCATTGAAAAAAATTGCACCCACCACCTCATACTCTTCTCCGATTTCTCTTATTCCCAAATCGAATTTGAAATTATAATCACTATTTGAAATCTATACTACAAATGTAAAACTAAATACCAATTAAGATCAAACATAAACTTACCCCATAACCATCACAACCCCAGAATCTTCTCCCTGGATTTTCATCTATCAGACTTGTCATCAACTTCGCTTGTTTACCACACTAACAAATGGGGGCTTCAAATTCCATCATGCCTTTTTCCATCTCCGACATCCTCGCTTTGCGACGGGGAATTTCAGATGAGAAGAAGAACAGGTGGAAACTCGTTCAAACCTTTGACAAAAATCCTTCACGCCTTCGAAGGAGAAGGATAAACTTACTCTGAAGTGCGCCGTTGGAGGAAGAAGACGAAGCCGCTGACGTCGTCGCCGTTGGACCAAGAGGGCTGTCACGTGTCTGTTCTACAATATTAGGGTTGGACCTGTTGGCTGGGTTTTTTCGAGATTTGGGGTTGGGTTTCTTCACTCTCTTCGGGTTTGTCATGATACAGATTTGGGGTTAGGTTTATTCAAGATGGGGGTATTGGTCGTGCTAGAGATTTGGGTCTCAACCTCCCGTCGAAGCAGTTGGGTTTGAAGGGTGGGTTTCGCACGACGGGGTACAGGAAATAAGGAGTGATTTTGTGATAATCCGAAAATGCCCCTTCAAATTGCACCATATCACGAGCTGAGTGAATAAAATTAATGCCACGTGTACTTTTAACGCTCTTTTGGACGGAAAAAGTAACGGAGATACCCTTCTGTTAGTGGCAATATAATTTGGGTACTCTTTTGCAAATTTTCATAGTTGGAGTACGAAATTAAAATGACCCCTATAGTTTGGGTACTTTAATCTAGTTTATCCCAGATTTTATGGCTTAAAAGTTAATTACTCTACATAGAAATCTGCAGCACTACGGCGATCTTGCTTGCTTTGAACCTCATTCTTGTTGTCTCGTTTATGAGCTGAATCCATCTTCATGAACTGAAACCCCATTATATAGCGATACTCTCCGGTCCCAAGGCAGCGTGAGCAGTAACTGAGACCACTTCCACCGCAAGTCCTGCACCTGCAAGAGTGGTCGAGGGCAGTTGATGTGAGCAAATCCATAACTGGGTAAAAGAAATTCGAAGTGTGGAATGTGTGAAAAGTGTTGATAAATGATTGCTCACCATTTTGGCCATTCCCCTTTGGGGAGCATTTGCATATCCACACAGTTTGTCCTCCCTATCTCAAAATATAAAAGTGAGGGAACCAAAAGAAAACATCTGTATTATTGCAAATAAAATAGGCCAAAGAAACATCAACACGAGTTACATGGTGAAAAACTGGTTCTGCAGGAATGGACTCGATAGATATCAGGATTTGACACATCTATTGTTCTGGATTTGACACATCTATTTTTCTGGATCAGGCACCGGTTGTAATGATCGTGTTTGTGTATATTCCTTTGAGCTAAATTCAAAGGGGTCATAATGGTTGAGTTGCAGCTGGGGGGTTAAGCCTGAAGTTCAAATTTCGTACAAGAAATTCATTTAACAAGAACGTATGTGTGGATACGTATAATCTGATGTTAGATTGTCCTCCCTGATAAATTAGATCTGATTAAGTAAAGGAAGACACGAATGTTCATTTAAATTCTATACAAGACTTAAAAATTTATGCAAATCAAACATTATTGTATTCAAGAGGGTTTAAACAAGCCCAGTCAAGTATTCACAGGGATGAACTCAAACCTATATCTCGATTTTCAGTACTGAAATGCTAACAAATGACTTCAATTCCCTAAAATTACATGCATACACCAATGGTGAAATTTTTCAATCTCAACAGTCATCCCAAAAACCATCATACTTCTGTGGGCAAGTGTAAGAATCTTAAAGGATCTCCTCATTCTATATGTCCTAATGACTGAACTATATTTGCTGTATGTTTCAGAACTACGGGAAAATTCTAGGGAGACATTCAAGCAACAGTAAAACGAGAACATTCGACATTTTCTTACAACAGATCAGAGAAATTTATCGCACATTGAAAAATGAGGAAATTAAACAGAAAATGCAGAAAACATTGGGTGAACATCAAGGAAAGAATGAGAGAACATTCGACATTTTCTTACAACAGATCAGAGAAATTTATCGCACATTGAAAAATGAGGAAATTAAACAGAAAATGCAGAAAACATTGGGTGAACAACAAGGAAAGAATGAGAGACCTCTTCCATGACAATCGTGGCAACTGACCCTTCCACTCCCTGTGCAGACCTCACAAGATGGATCCCGCTTCTTTCTTACTTCTCTGTGAACGTTTGACTGCAAAAAGCACACATCGAAAACAAGATATAATTTCACATTTCCATTCCTTCAATTTAGGTGCTAAACTCAACGTTGATGGACATAGTTTTCTACGTATGATGGTACAGAAAAATGTTTAATTTTTCGGAAATATAATGATGTCAGTGCATCAATTTCCATCTTATTTCACAGTTGTAATGAAAGGGCCATTTTCTATGAAGCATAACATGATCAATATACTGAAAATTAAGAATTTATAATACGAAAAATACGTTAATAATCAGCAATAATACTTAAAACCCAATTAAAATTAGAGCTTTTGGAAGGCAAATATATATAATTCACCCAATTAAAACTTCCACTTTGAACGAAAGCAATGCAGAAAACACGAGTTCCTATTCTCCTTCGCCTAATTTAGATTAGATTAAAAATAAATAAATAAACTTGCCTCTGTACGGATGACCCAAGAGGGCTTGGTGAGGGAGAATCGGGACAAGGGATCTGGATTCCGTGGAGGACGACGAGGAGCACCGTTGGATTTTGTGGCATCGGGTCGGACGGCTGTTAATGAGTTCAGGCTTCTCACTGCCATCTACCACCGTGCACTTCGCTTCCTTTTCGCCTCTGCCTCCTCTGCTCTAAATTCTAATCCTTTATCAAATTTAACGGCCAGATTATTTTTTATACCTTTGGTGGGACCGATGAGACCAAATCCAACGTCTCACAATCCTCGACCATTTTTGTAATGTTTTTATTATTTTTTCAATATAAGAATATTGCGACCGGTGTCTGTACATAATTGATAGCTCTCATTCTTGAAGCGAGTCAAACACAAAATTTTCTCACACTCACCACTTGTTTTATTCTCCCCTCAATCTACACTAGGGTGTTAATCGGTACATTTGGTTCGGTATTTCATCGGAACTGAAACCGAACCGAATTATCCATTTAGTATCGGTACCGATTCGGTACTGGTATTTTTCACTGTCTGGATCGAAATCGAACCGGACCAACACGGTTGGGGATCGGTTTTTTTGGTTTTGCACCTTGGGGATCGGTTGGGGATCTGTAATTCAAAATTCATGCCCTTTTCAGCAAACACCTTGAGAATCATATCGAAAACGGTAGGCGAAAATGAAAATTCCCTATAAACCCCAACAAGCTGCCAAACATGAAATCTTCAATCTAAGGTTCAGATGAAAATTACCTCGGGATCAGATGGAAATTACCCCAGGATTAGATGAAGCCGGAGCCATCTTCCCAGAGCTCTTGCTACGCACCATCTTAGCCTAATCTTGAATAATCCAGCAGAATCTGTGATGCGAGATTTTGAGGTTCGAATTTGGGAACCGGAGAATCAAAGCGAAGCAAGCCACGGGGACCAAGAGGGCCCAATCTAATTGGGCATTTAATTCGAAGCTTGACGACGTTGGCAATAGCCGAGAGGACGGTGGAGAGTGGTTTAGCGCGGATCCTAAACATGGAGATGAAGACATAGCGATTGAGGGAGACACAAGAGGGAGATGAAGCCTTCGAGTTTGAGGAATGGGAGGTTTTGAGGTTGACGGCGTCGGCTATGGCGTGCGATTGAGGGAGAGACGAGGGAGATGAAGCCTTCGAGCGTGCGTGAGAGTGAAGCACTGAAGCAAATGAAGATCGATATTATCGAAGAAGGGTGAAGGGTTTGGCCAAAAACAACGTCGTTTCGTTTTAAGGAATGTTACTGTACAAGGTTGCAAAACGACGTAGTTTTGACACTAATCGGTTCGGTTCAGTTTTTTGGTACTGTAGAACTGAAAATCGAAACAGATCCGATTTTGGTTCGGTTCAGTTTGATTTTTCTGTTTTGATTACAGTTTTTTTCGGTGCGGTTATTTTTTGGGACGGTTCGGTCATTCGGTCGTTTTTTCGACATCGTACAACACCCCTACATTAAGTCTTCCTCTAACCGCTTCCTTCACTTTATTAAACATCTTGTTTTACTTCGGACAGGAATGGTTGGAAGCCCCAGGTAGCTTTCATGATACTCAAAAATTTTAATTCCCATCAAATTAGACACTAACTGCTTCATTGCTAGATCAGTTTTAGGCCTGAAAGCTACATCGCTCTTCTCAAAGTTTATAACCTGACCTGAAGCCTTCTTATATATTTTCAATATATCTAACAGTCGCTGACATTCATTAAGATGAGCATTTCATAAGAGAATATTGTCGTCAGAAAAGAATAAATGTGAAATATTTGGGGCCCCAGCTACCACAGAGATGTCGTTAATCTCATGTCTATAGTTAAGAGTGTTGACATCCCCTTAGTGTAAATCAAGAATAAGTACGGGGACAGAGGGTCACCTTGCCTTAAACCCCTCTCTAGTTTGATGATACCCGTTGATTTTCCCCTCACCTGGTCTGAATATGAAACTGTAGTAATGCAATTCATAATCATCGCAACCCAACACTCCTAGAACCCCAACTTCCTCATCATCCCTTCCACAAAGAACCACTCCACCTTGTCATACGCATTAGACATATCTAGCTTCAGTATCATTTTCTTTAAATCTGTATTACCTCGTCTTCTTATAGCATGGATGCTCTCAAAGGCTGCAATTATATTGTTAGTGATCAAATGGGTAGACATAAATGCACTTTGAAAATCTGAGATAATACATGTCATCATTGATTTCATTCTGTGACGATAGCTTTGGATATAATTTTGTGAATCACCTTGCAAAAACTGATTAGCCTGAACTCAGTAACCTTTGTCGAACTCTCCACCTTTGGAATGAGAGTGATGAGGGTGTGATTTACCTCTTGTGCACTCATACCATCATTTAGAACTGAAAGTAGTAGAATCCTACCACATCTTCTCCCACTATACTCCAGTATTTTTGGTAAAAAAGTGAGGACAGACGAGGCCAACTGAAATCTGCCCCAAAGGCCAAAGCAATCTAACCATTTTTTTTTTTTTTGAGAATCTATGAATTTCATTGAATTGAGGAAAAAAGGTACATGCCAAGGTTGTGACGGGCCTCATTAAAACCTAGTCATAAAACCCGCTAGTCAGGAAAATCCGGTCAATGAAAAAGAGTGCCCACCCTTAAGCTACAAGAACACAAATCAAATAAAGCACAAGCTTAACCAAAGCTTACAAACCAAGCAAAAGAAAAAGGCAACACAACCCAGCTTGGATCTACTAACCACCACCAGCGTGCCCTAATGAAGCATGAAAAAGACAAGAGATGCTCCTCAAGCTGCAATCAGGCCACACTTCACTTTGTTTTACTCAAAATCGGTATGCCAAGAGTTGGTCTTCCACCCAAGGAGGCGCTGACTCAAACCACAGCCATGGTGCCTGAAAACGAAGACCATATTGCACAAATAGGTGTGTTGCCCTATTCCCTTCACGGCGCTGGAATTGAACAGCAGTCACTCCCACTTGACCCATGAGCCACACAACGTCAGCCACAAGAACACCGATGTTGTTGCACTGCTGAGCATGGTCTAATATCATTTGAACCACCTTCTGCGCATCAAGCTCCAATATGATATTCGTAATGCCCATTTGCAGCACCATGGACAAGCCCTCACACACGGTAACACACTCCATAGCTTCAGGCATCAATCCCTCAGGAGCTACAACCATGAAGCCAAGAATAAAGGCCCCTTCATGGTCACGGAGCAGCCCTCCAACGCCTCTATAATTCCCAGCCCTCCCCAGAGCTCCATCACAGTTCAGTTTGTGGCAGTTTAGAGGAGGTTTTCTCCATTTTGGAGGGTAATTAACAGCAGCCGTAGCACTTTTCGTGGAGTTAACCTTATGCTTCTCGACCCTAGCAAGCCGCTGCTAAACCATTCTTCCATCATCAGACCTTACACCGCCATGGACTTCATCATTTCTTTGATACCACATCTCCCAACAACTCCACATGAGCACTTCCAATTGTGTAGACTGCAAAACCTCCGCTGGCTTTTGAAAAAAATCTGCAAAATCAGCATTAGAAAAATCAAAATGAAATTTGCATGGAATACCTGCCCAGAACAACATGTTTTTCTTACACAGCCATACAACATGGACAATTATCTCAACACTTTTTTGACAGCGAGGGCACAATGGTGATTGCCCAATGTTCCTACGAAACAGATTGAAGGCTGTGGGGAGTATATTTGTAATGACCCGAAAAATTTAAATAGTGAATTTTTGTAAATTAATTTGCAAAAAGGACGAATTTACCCTTAGTTGTATAAGGGGCTCGAAAGTCAATTTTTGTTTGGAGACACATTTGGCAATTTTTCAGGGACCGTTGTGTAGATCTCGAACTCACGAGTTCGTAGACAGGCGGCACGCGAAAAACAGAGTCTGTGTGAGAGAGTTGTGGGTCTAGAATGTTCAGGGCCATTTTGGTAATTTGCCTTTGGTAGATATTTTTAACCCAGGCAGATCAGATTCTCCTCATTTCTCTCTCTTTTCCCGATTCTCATCTGATCCATACGACCGAATCCAAAAACCCAAGATTTCAAACTTCAATTCGAGGCAACCTCGTCCGATTTGGTTCCACCAATCGGAATCTCCTCCTCCCCGCGATCAAGGGCGTACCGACTGTCGAAGGAAACAGCCATAGGAGACACCGAACCGAGGAAAGGAAAAATCGAAACTTTCTATTGATTTTTTGGCCAACACAGGTACAGATTTCGTGTTTAGACTTCATTTTTGAGTTCCTAGGTTCGAGTAGATGGATTTAGACTAAAAATTCGTGAAAAACGGTTCAGATTTGAGGAAGTTAGGAAAATTTCAAGGTCGACCTGCAATGGCGTTTTCTGGCGACGGTGGACGACGGCGCATGGTGGAGAGGTCATCTTCTCCAGCGACTCTCCGGCGGCACTCCGGCGACTGGTTCGTCTACCACCTAGTACCCACATGGAGCCACGTGGATGCCACCTAGCAGCCACGTGGTGCCACGTGGAGGCCACCTAGCAGCCACGTGGTGCAACCTGGTGACTGAGACAGTGCCGAGTCAGGCGCGTGAGGTACTGTAGCAGCGTGTGAGGTACTATAACAGGCGCGTGAGGTACTGTAGCTGTAACGACCCGGACCAGAAATTAAATTATTTTGAGAATTGGACAATTTTACCCTCAGTTTTGGATGGGTTTGGGAGTCACTTTTTGACTGGTAAAACTTTTGGGAATTTTTCTTGGGTTGTTGCGTAGGTCTCGAACTCACGAGTTCATAGACAGGCGGCACGCTGAAAACGGAGATCCGATGCGTTCATTCCGGGTCTAGAAGCTACAGGGGCAGTTTGGTAATTTTGGAAATGTTGGAATTATATAACAGGTATTTTTCTCTCTCCTCGAGAGATTGGTCGATGCAGTCTCGGTCCTATCCGAGCCCTCCCCGTGCGATCACCGAAGGCCATATTCATCGGAGGGGTTTCGGTCCGATTCGAACAAAACCGAGGTCGGGAGGACCTTCCCCGCGACCCCACGAGTCTTTTGGTGTGATTATCGGAGTGGGAGCACCTCCGTGGGCGACGGACGGAGGAGGGAGGTTCACCGAACCTTCTCGGCCGTTTTCCGGCCAAACCAGGTATGATCTCGGAACTTTGACCTCATATTTGGATTCCTGGTGAAAAGTAGATGAATTTACATGTGTAGATCGTGAAAAACGGTTAAGAAATGAGGAAGTTAGAAAACCTTGAAAATCGGCCGGAAATGGCAGTTTCCGGCGAACCAGACGGCGGAGGAGGTGGCGGTCCGGTCATCTTCTCCGGCCTGCCTCCGGCGACGGCGAGGGCCGTCCGGTCATCTTCTCCGGCGAGTCACCGGTAACCGGTCGAGTCGAGTGAACCGGCCGAGTCGAGTGAACCGGTCGAGTCGAGTGAACCGGCCGAGTCGAGTGAACCGGCCGAGTCGAGTGAACCGGTCGAGTTGGACCGGGTCAGGTCGAGCCGGGCCGGGTTGGACCGGTCCAGGCGCGTGAACACTGTAGCAGGCGCGTGACCGGCGCGTGGCAGCGCGTGGGCGCGTGTTCTGACCTTCTGGTGGCGCGTGGTGGCGCGTGGGACTGTTCCCGAAGTCACGGCGGCGCGTGACCAAAGTTTTGGGACGTTCCGAATCAGATTTTGTTGGTTTCGAGGCCATAGGAGTTCATTTAGAGCTCGTTTGGGCAATCCCAGCGGTAGGGATTGACCGTGGAGAGGGTTTTGAGTTTGGAAAGTCAAGGTAGTTGGGTCATTATGGTGTATGTGTTCTGAGGCTAGAGCGTACATGAATTTTGGGTTAGATGGTGATGGTAAGCGGACTTTGAGTTATAAATTGTAATGTATGTATAATTATCTTCGATTTAATTACTGTTGTGTATGGTGGTATTTACAAATTGTAACGCATGTATTAATATCCTCGATATGTAAATATTGTTGTGTATGGATGCAATGATTGCTGGATAATGGTTGTTCCAATATTTCAGTGGAAGTGTGTTGTGAGAAACGATATGGTTGTTGGATTCGGTTTTGATAGTATTTGGACGTGGTAATTATTGAGGTACATGATTTTGAGTTGAAAGCGTATTTGTGGTAAATGATAAAAAAATTTATACTTGATTTTGGATACAAAACCGTTTTGAAGGGGCCTAGGAGCCGGGCCTTGGTTCCGTGTTGGCGGACTCCCGGTGAACCCCTAATATAAACAAAACTGATTTAATGGGGCCTAGGAGCCGGGCCTTGGTTCCGTGTTGGCGGACTCCCGGTGAACCCCAATATAAAAGGTGATTTTGCAGAGATTGTGGTCGAGTCCAAGTAGTACATATTCTAGTACACCCCAAGGGATACCCTGGTGACTAGGAATATGATAGCGAGATATATGCCGACTGATATGATATGATAGTCGAGAGAGATGCCGACTGATATGTTATAATAGCCGAAGGTTATACCGGCTGATGATACAATATGATAGTCGAGGATATTTTCGGCTCTAATATGAACCAGACGACAATTGTTATGGGCCTAATCAACATATGAAAATACGACGTCATTCGGGTCAGTGGGTTGGTGTGGGCGGTGACCCAGATGGACGAATTATTATTGGTTCACTAGTATCTGACTAGTTTGTTGTCTTGTGGTTTTCCAGTAGAGATGTCAGCAATGTTTGACTGGTGTGTTATGAATATGTCGGGACAGTGAAATTGAGATATTATGTGGCAGTTGGAACCAAATGATTTGAATTTGAGATAATTTGTGTCCAGATTGAACCAAATGATTTAAAACTCCTTCGATGAGATTTTCAAAACAAATTGTGGATTACGAGGTATTTTTATACAGATTTTATGTGAGTTCAACTAAGTGGTTCTAAAGAGAAATGTGAATTTTAGTGTTTTACATATGATGTTTTTATATGATAAATTGTTTATGTGACGCATGCATGATTTTATAAATGGAGGGGAAGAAAGTTATTTGATTGGTTGTTAATTACGGGAATTATTGAGTGCTTAAGTCCCTTGTCTGACAAGATGAAGTATTTATTCTTGTTATTATAATTTGTAAGGATTGTAGGGTATTTTGGGAACTTTTTCTTAGGTTGTCAGACGGGATCAGGGTTCTTCCCGGGTTTCGAGGGGAAATTCGGGACGGGTCCTGACAGTAGCCGGCACGTGAGGTACCGTAGACGGCCCGTAAGGTATTGTAGTCGACACGTGGCCGATCCATCGGGCTTCCGCCGGCGATTGACGGTGTGTGGGACCGGTCCTTGGGTCACAGCGATACGTGTTAATAAGGTTTCGACGTTCCAGATCTTTTGGCACAGGTTTCAAGTTAATCAGACATCGTTTAGGGGTAGTTTTGGGCGTCCGAAGTGGCTGCCTTTACAGTGTGACGCAAGCGAACCTCCCGAGGTTTACGGATTCTAAATGTAGGGTTTTTAATTATCGTTGGTAATCCTGATTGTTACTTTTGACAGGCGATACTGCTCTGGGAACTTCAGAGGAGCGTACAACTCGGGATTGAGCTAATTGGACATTTGGTGAGTGGACTTTGGTTTTGTAAATTATAATGCATGCATAAAGGTATATTTGAATAAATTCTTGTTACGTATTATTTTTGGTAAATTCTGGAATTGTGAAGTATTATGCTAATAAATTACTACTGGACACGGGCTTTCAATAATTATTTGGAAATGACGTTTTGGGCTATGGCCTAGCTTTGGTTTCGGGTTTTATATGGTTTGACTTGATTGATTTTGGATTTCGGTTGAGTCCACGATTTTGCGTTTAAACCCGGGTTTTCAGTGAATTTGGCCTAAGCCAAGAAACAAGAATATGAAAACGTGGATTTTGGTTTTCACTGAATTATTGTCCCCGAGGGTCAAGGTTTTCTCTGGCTGGTGTCGAAGGGTATTTCTCCACCAGATCGTCGAGGTTTCTCTGACGCTGGTGTCTAAGGGTATTTCTCCACCAGGTCGTTGAAGTTGTCTACGCGTAGTACAGGGTTCGGCACAACTCGAGGTATATCAGGTGTGCAGTGGGTTGGACCCGAGTCAGTCAATTCGGATATCGAGCTACAGCACGGGATTTCATTCGGGGAGCAGTGGGATATATTTTGATATATTTTGTGTCTAGTTCTGTTGACATGATTTTTTAAACTCCTTTTAGGAGGGTTTTCAAAGCAGGGTTGTGGACCACGGGATGTTTTCATTACTCAGATTTTCGTGGGTCCCACCAAGTGTTTTAACAAAAGATGGATTTTTCGGTGAGTTTTCAGATTATCTTTATATATGATTTATGGATTTGTTGAAAAGGGATTTTTACATTATACATGCATTGTTTTACTCATGGAGGGGGAAAAAGGTATGCTTTCATCGGAAATTTTTTTAAAAGATTATTTTGTCCACTCACACTTTTCTGTGTTTTAAATCCCCTCCAGGCCGTTGAGCTGACGATGGCACATCCAGAGGCAGAGGCATTAAATTTTCAGCTGTGCATTTACATAGACTAACGAGTAGGATATTTATATTGTTGTATTTACCCTTTCATGCCTAGATGCTCTGATATGTCCTTTGGATTTAATATAAATTATGACTACATCAATGGTTATTTGGTGATGTTGGGATTTGGAGTGCTATCTGATCGTTCGTCTGACAGGTGGAAGACGGTTATCCAGTCCTTAAGGGGAGATTCTGCCAGATTTTTGGCATAATTCTCATAATTAATTGCAAGGGCTTAAGGGTATTCTGGGAATTTATTTAAGTTGTCAGACGGGAGCAAGACTTTTCCCGAGTTACGAGGGGTAATTAGGGAAGGGTCTTGTCCACTTGGTATCATAGCACTAGGTTTAAATTTCTGTAGACCGTACACCTAGTGTACATCTGATTGTGGTATTGATGATTTATGGTTCTTTTCAGCATAATGCCTCCGAGACGCGAGCTCCGTCAGTGGCCTGGAAACGGTGAGGACACACATGAACCCGTAGTAGAGCCTGATTTGAGGCAGACCCTGGATCAATTGCGTTGGGCGTTGACAACGGCGCTTCAGGGTAGGGCTACGTCTGAAGTTTCTGACATTGAGAGAGCCCACAGGTTGGGGGCGACCGTGTTTATGGGCGAGTTAGGCCCATAAGATGCTGATGAGTGGATTACTCATTTGGAATGAGTGTTTGCTGTTATGAGGTGCCCTCCGAAGGATAGGGTGCGACTAACCACATTTCTTCTGGGTGGCTATGCGTACCATTGGTGGCATGCTGGGATATCCGTACCCTTACTTGGGAAGCTTTCCAGGAGCGCTTCCTCGAGCAGTGTTATCCTCGCTAATACCAAGATGCCAGAGAGGCTGAGTTCTTACAATTACAACAGGGGGACATGACGGTGGCACAGTGTGAACAGAAATTTCTTGAGTTGTCATGATTTGTACCTGCTCTGGTGGCAACTGAGCTGGATAAGTGCCGAAGGTTTGAGTATGGACTGAGAAATGAGGTTAGAGTAGCAGTAACTACGGTGGCACATACTTCTTTGAGGGCTTTGTCAGACGCTGCTGCTAGAGTAGAGTTAAGTTTGCTAGCTTAGCACCAGTTTAGTGGTTCCAGATGACGCCGGGATCGCCTGAGTTTCGGGGCCTCTAGTCAAGGACCATCTAAGAAAGGCAATTTTAGTTATGGATCTTCTAGGGGTGCAAAATCTGGATCAGGCCGTGGCGGAGCCGGTCAGGGATAGCAGTCATCCGCTCAATTTAGTGGGACTTTAGTGCAGTTGACCGGGAGACAGAGTGGCAGACTCGCACGGATGGGTGACACCGGTTGTTACTTCTGTGGGGAGATGGGTCATTTTAAGAGAGACTGTCCACATCGTCGTCCGGGAAGTAGTTCCTTGGGCCGAGATGCTGCTGAACCGAGTCAGATAGCAGCGCAGACATCTGGTACTACAGCAGGGAACCAGACCCAGTCTAGTGGGGCCAGCAGGGCCAGTGGGGCCATCAGGGCCAGATAGAGACAGGGGATCATGGTCGGTCTTCTGGTAGACATGCCCGAGTTTTTGCTATGACTCAACAGGAGCCTCGAGCAGTACCAGAGGTGGTTACACGTTGTCTATTTTTAATCATGATGATCATGTTTTGACAGATCCCAGGGCTACACATTCTTTTATTTCTCGGTGTTTTACACTTTTTACTGATAGAGAATTATCCCTGATTGGTTGGGACATGGGCATTAGCACCCCTACCGGAGATTGAGTTTCAGAAGATCTTCCGGGGTTGCCACCTCGCTGGGAGATTGAGTTCACCATAGAGCTTTTTCAGGGTACCCGACCTATATCACAGGCACCTTATAGAATGGCACCGGCGGAATTGAGGGAATTGAAGACTCAATTGCAGGACTTAGTGGATATGGGATTTATTCGACCGAGTGTCTCACCTTGGGGTGCGGCGGTGTTATTTGTAAGGAAGAAAGATGGTGGTTTGAGGCTATGTAACGACTACCGGCAGTTAAACAGGGTTACAGTGAGGAATAAGTATCATTTACCACGAATTGATGACTTGTTTGACCAATTAAAAGGGGCAAGATATTTCTTTAACATTGACCTTCGATCCGGGTACCATCAGTTAAGGATTAGGGAAGGGAATGTTCCCAAAATGGTTTTCAGGACACGTTATGGGCATTATGAGTTTCTGGTGATACCCTTCGGGTTAACTAATGCACCAGCGACAATTATGGATTTGATGAACAGGGTGTTCCGACTGTATTTGGATCGGTTTGTGATTGTGTTCATCGATGATATCTTGGTATATTCGAAGAGTGCTAAGGCACATGAGAAGCACTTGAGGTTGGTACTGAATATGTTGAGGAAAAAGCAACTATTCGCCAAGTTCAGTAAATGTCAGTTTTGGTTTACTAGTGTGGGATTCTTAGGTCATGTGATTTATGCTAAAGGTATTAGTGTGGATCCCCAAAAAGTTGAGATAGTGGCAAATTGGGAGCAACTGAGGACAGTGTCAGAGGTGAGAAGTTTTCTAGGTTTAGCGGGATATTATCGGTGATTCGTAGAAGGATTCTCTACGATAGCTGCCCTGTTAACTCGGTTGACGAGGAAAGGAGTCAAGTTTGATTGGGATGATGAGTGTGAACAGAGCTTTCAAGAGCTTAAGAGGAGGTTGACTTCTGCCCCAGTGTTAACACCTCCAGATGATAACGGAGGATTTGAGGTGTACAGTGATGGATCATTACGAGGTATAGGATGCGTGCTGATGCAACATGGGAAGGTGATAGCATATGCTTCCAGACAACTTAAACCTCATGAGTTGAATTATCCCACACATGATTTAGAGTTAGCTACAGTGGTGCATGCACTGAAGTTTTGGAAACACTATTTGTATGGGGAAACGTGCCAATTTTTACCTACCATTAGAGTCTGAAATACTTCTTCACCCAAAAAGATCTGAATTTGAGACAGAGAAGGTGGCTTGAGCTGATAAAGGATTATGACTGTACCATAGAGTATCACTCAGGAAAAGCCAATGTAGTGGCGGATGCCTTGAGCAGGAAATCCATGGATTCCTTGACCCATTTGTACACTGTTTACCTACCGTTGCTGGTGGAATTCCGAAGAGCGGGAATTATACTTGGCATGGATAGCTAGGGGGCTCTGTTGGCTAGCTTCCATGTGAGACATGTCTTAATTAACCAAATTATTGAAGCTCGGCTCCAGGATTCTAATTTGTGTGTTATTATGATGGAGTTAGAGGTTGGGAATATGCAGGATTATGTGATTAGGGATGATGGGGTCTTGGTTAAGGATGGCCGGTTGTGCGCACCTAATGATCCAGAGTTGAAAAGAGAAATTCTTGAGGAAGCTCATAGTCCTGCCTATGTTATGCATCCAGGCGGCACCAAGATGTATCGTACTCTTAAGGAACACTATTGGTGGAGTGGGATGAAAAGGGAAATAGCAGAGTTTGTGAGTAGATGCCTGACGTGTCAACAAGTAAAAGTTGAGAGGCGGAAACCATATGGGGCACTACAACCATTTCCTATTCCTGAATGGAAGTGGGATCACATTACTATGGAGTTTGTTTATAAACTTCCTAGGACTCAAAAAGGACATGATGAAATCTTGGTAATTGTTGATAGACTCACGAAGTCAGCACATTTCTTGCCAGTACGGGAAGATTACTGGATGGGCAAGTACGCCAAATTGTATGTGGATGAGATCATACGGTTACATGGGACTCCAAAGTCGATTGTGTCAGACATGGATCCTAGGTTTAGCTCGAGGTTTTGGCGGAGTTTGCAGAAAGCTTTTGGAACTACATTACATTTCAATACAGCTTTTCGTCCTCAGACTGACCGGCAGTCTGAGAGGACAATTCAGATTCTGGAGGATATGATGAGAGCTTATGTACTGCAGTTTAAAGGAAATTGGGATTCACACCTGACCTTGTTGGAGTTTGCATACAACAACATCTATCAGTCTAGTATTGGGATGTCTCATTTCGAGGCACTGTATGGGAGACAATGTAGGACATCGATATGCTGGAATGAGGTAGGTGAGAGAAGACTGTTGACACCAGAGATAGTGGAAATGACAGGGGAAAAGATTAGAATCATCAGGGAAAGGTTGAAGGTAGCTCAGGACCGCCAGAAAAGCTATGCGGACCGACGGATCAGAGACCTTGAATTTGAGGTCGGAGACTGAGTTTTCTTGAAATTATCCCCCTGGAAGGGAGTTGTACGTTTTGGTAGACGAGGCAGAAGGGATTGACATTGAATCCATATTATGTTGTGATGCAGCATATCCATATTCAAAACCGTGGGACCTGAGCCAGGTAAATTTCTAATTGCGTTTTAATCCTGTTATCTTTGACATATAGACAATATGTTTAGAAACGCTAAATTTGTTTCTACGAGTAGCATGAGTGTGTCAAGTTTTGACCCAACTCGAAGGAAACTCAGCTAATAATCATATACAAAACTTTCGGAAAAAAAATTATTGGTTATAATGGCTTGTTGGGGTTTTAGAGCTCTTTCATGCATGCTTCTAATCTATTCAACTTGCTGGGTTTTAGAGCTCTTTCATGCGTACTTCTAATCTATTCAACTTGCTGGGTTTTAGAGCTCTATCATACATGCTTCTAAGGTAAGAACTTAGAGCCCCGTTTTCATCTGCCAGAACAACACAACATGCCCAGGCATTCTCATTTTTCTCACCCTTCATATTATTATATTGCACCAGATATGCGAGTCTGATCAAAAAAGCCTATGAAATTTATTTATGATCCCTCATAAATTTTGGTTTTATAAAAAATCTAAGAACTGTTTAATTCTTTTTGTTTCTTTTCCGTCTTCTGTTAATTATTGGTTTCTTTTTAGAAGATAATGTGAACTCAATCACAAGGCTTTATATGTGAAAATCATGTGTACGAAAAATAAATATAACAGTATCAACAACATTAACAGTAGTAACAATAACAGGAACAATAACGATAACGATAAAAATGTTTGTTAACTTGTTTTCTAATTTAAAGCTGTTTCTAGACTCTTTCAATTCTGCCTTTACTTTCTGTCCTTGATTTTTGTATCGACCTGTTCTTTCAAAATTTCAGAGATTTTGATTCTTTGCACTAGATAGTCCATTGAACCCCTAAGTCCCGAACTACAGCGGTACATCCGGTCTACTGGAATGAAATTAGAAGCCATTGACATGGTATATTTTATTTGTTTTGACTCAATTTCTTTCTATCATATTATGTCTGTCTTGGTCGCTTTTGTGTTTGGATTTGATCTGACAAATGAATATGTTTAAGGTCGAATCTGACAAATAAATATGTTTATGGTCGGATCTGACAAACAAATAACTAACATAGTTTTGTAAGAAAAGCCAAAATCACAGCATAATTCCTCAAATACCGAGGAAGTTGTGGGATTGATGCTGCGATGAACTGTTACCCGACAAAAAAAAGAACACAAATGATTCCTTAATTGTAGTGCCCTTCAATGACCCAATGATAAGATTTAGATGTGAAGTTAACCAAGAATGAAACAGTTACCTGAATGAGCCCCTAAATGGCAATATTACTAGAACACACTTGTGCACTTTTACTAAATTTAGCTCTTCCATTGAATATTGGTGATGCCTGCGCATGAATGCATTTTGTTTCTAATTATTGGAAAACCAAAAACCGCGGTAATTGGTGCATTTTGTTTCATAATATTGTCTTGTATCCGTTTCAGAAAAATGCTGTATCAACCTACAACATACTCAATGAAGAAGTGAGGATCTTGGCTGCTGCACTTTTACCATTTGGTATTTCTTCATGAATGCTAGATCCTTTTAGTAACAATCAACCTCTTCATCACAATGTGCATGAAGCCATAAATAAATGCTTCCATGGTTAATGGTAACTATTGAGTTTTTCGGAAGCTGGGGTACATCAATTTTCATAATGTAGTGTGGTACATCAATTAAGTCAGTTTGTAGCATGTGTAGATCGATGCGAAGCGTTTTTCTACTTTTCTGACTATATTTTCTCTACTTTTCCTCAAGTCATAAAGACTAAGTAGCAAACTTTTGTGGCTTGTTGGGAACTCTTTGGGGGTTTGGTTTTCTTCTAATCGGACGCTGAAATTTCTGTTTGTTCTCATCAAACACAATTACTGAACACTTAATTTAACGATTATGGTGGCTACAGATTATACACTTTCAACATTCCACTTCTCTGCCACTACTATTGGTATAGTGGTATTTTTATCTACTCCAAGATCTCGAATTCGATTATCATAAAGTACGAGATGAATACACTGTATTATTTCTTCTCAAATATCAATAACTCGTACAACATTACTAGTATAAACAGCACAAAAGGAATACAAACAGATTAAAAAGTAATCTAGGGTTCAAGCCTTGAATCAGATATAGGCGAATGATTGGATTGGATTTTGAGTTCGAAGTTGAGGGTTGTGATTATGATGGAGATGGATGCCTGTAATGTTCTTCCCTTTGTTGCCCTTTCTCTCAACTTGAGATGGATAAGAATGGGGATCCAAAATGCATCAACTTATTTCTTTTCTGCAACTTGTGAAAGATTCTAAGGTCGACTAGAATAAAAGGCAAGCATCAAGAAAGAGTGTTGATCTATTTCCATGTCGAGAATTTTGAAGGAGGCGAGAGTAAAAAATAGAGAAGCCTTCCTTCAGAATATATAATTGTGCGTACCACACAACTATATTTAATTGATCATAACAATAAACAAGAAATAATACAAAACTTCCTGGCAGTGAAACAAAACCCAGGGAAGTTCAGACACGAGAAAAAATATATTTTGAGCAAAATAAAAAATGCTACAACATCCATCGATACCGCCAGAGTTTATGTGAAGAACTAAATAAGAGTTTGTACTCCAAATTGCTGCATTTCTCTTACCCTCCAGATAGGGAAAGTGGCACCTTCCCCGAGTTCTTCAGGATCCACCGATTGCATGGCCCAGGCATAGTACACGGTGTGGATTGTGTCCTGAGGAAACAATACGATTTGGCAAAGGCTGAGTTTGTACATAAAAATTCTATTAAGGAGAGTAATGACACAATAGTATGTAGTGTTGTAGCTTAGTAATAATTACCGTGCTACCATCTGTTACTTCACCATTTTTATCACGCACACAATACACTTGCTGCGTTCGGAACTGTTAAATTCATCAAAAAGGGACTATCAGCTTCTATTATCACAGATCAAAATTAGAATAAAGAAAACTAAAACGCATACCATTACGATGATTATGGGAGTGTCTCCCATCATTTTGGTCTCTTTTACTTCCACCTCAGATATATGTAGAATCTGCACTCCCAAAGAATCATAAATAAGTTATGAACAAAATTTAGGACTGAGAAGGGAATCTGCACTGGCAAACACTCCGGTAAAATTGGAGAATCATTTTTTTTGTAGAACTGACTCGGACATAATTTCAATTCCACCTAGATATATGAGAATCTGCCCACATCCAAGTTGCAATTAACTCGCACCCAAAAATGGGATTTGTGGGGTGGAAGGAGAAGGGAAGTGAATTAGGCAACCCTGACATATACCATATATTCTTTTTAAAAAAATGATTTACTGATGTTTCAGGCTCATCATCCTCAATGACCGCCAATCTCACTTCTCAATTTTCAGGAAGTCATTATAAACCTCCATTTCACTTCTCATCCTTAATGAAGTCTAGACTTCAGACTCAAAGATCAGTATTATATTATCAACAGTAATAGAAAAAAAGATACACATGCATTTCTAATTAGCATAGAAGCCATGGCATGGAAACTCTAATATATAGAATAGGAAAAAGTAAGCTTTCTACCTTGTGATAAAAAAAGATACCATGGTTTTGAAAAGCCTCATGCTCGGCTTTACACCGCTCCATCACCTCTGTGGTACAGTACTTCTTTAATTTCTCAATATCTGCCTACATATAAAATGCATTTGTTACACTATAAAGATTAGAAACTCTAGTGGCACTCACATGGGCCATCATCTAACCTTCATATATGCATGAAGCACTGGTTTGACATTATCTTGAATTTCTGCCACAAAGTCTGGTAAAGAGAAGGATCTAATCCATCCAAACATTAGAATTAGAAAAAGAAATTATAGCAATCCAAACAGAAAATAAGTATGACAAAGAAGCAGCAAATGGCAATATGATCTTACGGATCTCGGCGACGTATCTCTTTGATTGATGCAGCAGTGTCTGTTTCTTGAAAAATAGTTTCATTTATACTGTCAAATGAAGGGTTGTCAATTCAGCATTGAAATATTTACAAGTAACTATTTAGGGAAAAACTATAATTTAGGAGGAGCAAAACAAAGAACATTTACAGCTCCAGTAATAAAGAGCATTTACCCCCACACCTAACCCCAGAGTTTGAACACCCTACCCCATGACCTCCTTTGTACCCAAAAAAAACACAATAATTAGCAGATAAAAAGTGAAAGAAGTAAAAGAAGTTCAGCAGCATACTCCTGAATTTTGTGAACAATTGCACTATCACTTGTCTCCCAATGTTCCCGCAAGTCTTCAGCAATCTGCCAAATTAGACAAGCAATACAGCAATCTCAAGAGAGGTATTACATATGAACAAGTTGTCAAACACATGGCTAACTGAAATTATATCCCGTAGAACCTTATACAAATGATAACATCAATGACAGTGTCTACGATGAAAAATGAACAGAAGAAGAAGCAATAAATAATACAGCGCAAGTGTTATCCGGTCATAAACATGGAAACTGGACATTTGTAAAGAACAAAAACAAAAATTGAATTGAAACATACCTCCTGGGTTTTTGTCGTAACAGGTTTACGTAACTCATCAACGCGCTTGAATACAGGATGACCTTGCATCTAAATAAGAGAGTAAATACTAACAAAAATAAGATGAGGAAAAGCAACTAGATAGCACTTCTACGTAACATTTAATTAACAGAAAAAAAATTCACCTTCATTCTGAAAGCCTCCCACTTTTTACTCCAGCGAGATTGAGGTACAATAGCAATTTCCGTTCTTGTACTTGTTTCAACTTTCGGGGCGGTTGAAGGATCAAACTCCATATGCTTTCTCTTAGTTGGATTACCAGTTAACTCATCCTTTAAAATGCCATATCCCTTTTTAGCCAAGTCAACAAACTTTGCTTCCTTTACTCTAGAGACGGCAGAGGAAAAATACAAGGAAGAAATACTTGACCTAAATTTGCCAAATAATGATTCTTCAGTATTACTAGACCCCGACTGCTGGTTTTTATGCTCCCCAGACCCCGACTGCTGGTGTTTATATTCTCCAGATGAGGCCTTCACTCCATCTTCTGCATTAGCAACATGCTCAGATTTAGTACCAGAAGTCCCTGGTGTCTGCTCTTTACCAATTCCAAAAGTTCCTTTGACCTACATAGAACAAAAGAGAAATAAAAATCAATACATTTCAGTAGACCAAAGCATATAGCAGTGCATATGGCTGAGGTAAAAACTAAAACAGCCAGCAGACCTCCTCAGTGGCAGCCGAGATCTTCTCCTTCACATTGGAAGAAACCTGCAGCCAAAATTATCAATGAGGACTTGAGAGCATATAATCAGATGCAAGTGTCTTATAACAGTAAATGATTAAAAAATTCAGACTGAACATCTATGGTATAGACAAGAGACAACATATAGCCATCGAGAATTATACATATTGAACATGTGCAGATTTTAAGGTATTTGAAATGAAACCTTCTTTGCTGCTGCTTCGGCCTCTGTCCACGCACCATCCACCTGCTTGTATAGCTGCTCAGTTGTCTGCTTCGTTCTGCATTCGCCATTTCACCATCTCAGAGCCTCCCTTTGGAATTAGCCAGCCAGCCTTGACATACAAGGGTATGTCTCAGCCTATTAACTAAGAAGTAAAATTTCTTATGAGATGAAGTGACTATATACAAAAATTACCTCACTTTCAGCTCTTCTTTAACCACTTTGAGCTCTTCCGCTTTCCCCTTCAGCTCCTTGACTGACTGTTGAAATTCTGGATTACTGCAACCAGGGAGATGATAGTAAGCACGGCGATGATGGTAAGCACAATGTCCCAAAACATTCATATCAGAACTTTATAATACATAACTAAAATGCTATAACGATTTTGCAGCAGCTTGAATAACCAAGTGGCAATTTCGATAGAAAATGTTCATATACTTCAGAAAGGAAGTTGGGACCCAAGCTATTAGTACAAGCTGCTCATTGTAAATTGAGAGTCAGCTGCTCAATGCAAACAATTAAACAAAAAAAAACAAATTGAATGGCAAATATTACATAATAAAATAAACTGTTGGCTGCTAAATAATGTAAATGCCATAACATACAAATTCACATATTTACACACATAAAATAGAAGAGTAAGAGAGAAAGAGAGATATACATACTTGGTAGCTTCTTTGACTTGCTTCGAAAATTCATTGAAGACGCTAAACCGACGATTCCCCAAATACCCATGTTCTGAAATCAATCGAACTCTCACGCTTGAAACCTAGTTCAGCAAATTCCCAACCCAAAACAAAAGACAAAACTATCAAATTAACCTAAAAGATACCGAAAATATTCAATCTTTGATCAGTAAACTTCTTGCAAAGAAACGAACCTGCGGGTGAGAGGTGATCTGATAAAAGAGGGGTTGTCTGTAAAGGTGCAAATCGCGTACTAGCTTTCTTCCAGCCATGAAATTGGGGCCAACTTAAGATTTCTCAAACAGAGAAAAAGCGACGGTGTTTTTCTTCTTCCTTTTATTTTTTCCTTGGAAAAATTAGAAGTGTGGGTGTCTGAATTAGTAGTCAGTGCCCCAACGTGGGAAAGAAGAAAGGCACGAACAAAGAAGGAGATGAACTTGTAAGTTACACAGTTACACTTGGGCCTCAGCATTTTTTGAAAAGTACCGGGCCAGGCCGGGTGGGCTTAGCCACATATATAAAAGCCCAAGCATTTTGTTGGGCCGGGTTTTTATCGGGCTTCACGGGCCAGGCCAAATAAGCTCATTCGGGCCAGGCCAAATGAGCACACTCGAGTGGGCCGTTCAATTGGACTTTTTAAAATTACTAATTCAACTAAATTTGGAGTTGGGAAAAAAAAGATAAATATGAAAAAAAAAAATTAAATAAAAGGATAGGGTGCAAAAACGTGGCCTCGTTAAAACCTTAACTTAAAAAGGGGGAAAATCGTACCACAAGCACCCTTTGAGTTTGAGATTATACAATAATGATTGAGACAGGACAAAAGCATAACATATGCCACTCAAGTTGAATATAAATATAAAGGTGTGTTGTGACCAAATCATAGGGATTGCAGGAACTCATACACGCTTCCACTCTGACAATTATATATAAAGGTGATTTCTGAATGAATTTAACTGTTCCAAACATTCCTGACATATGCATATTAGGACACTAATAGAACTACTAATTTTAATTAGTAAATACTAGATTGTTCAAATTGCTAGAAGTTATTGAACAAAATGCCAATACAGCATCCAGTTAAAAGGGCCTCACCTCAGAAATCAATGCTTTGCAACTCCAAATGAAGGCTCCCTGTTAATAACAGAACATAAGAGTCGATACTAGGTTGCTAAGGTCATGATTCAGAAAAATTGTTTTTCAAAGTGCAAGGGTATAAAATAGGGAGATTGAACGACCAGGGAACCCAAAAGGAAAAATGCAAACAAGAAAGCAACATCTTGCTCTGTTCGGAACCAGAGCGACACAAAAGATGGTCTGCCTTTGAACGAAAGAAAGAAAAGAGAAAATGGGAGATTATTACCTTGTGCTCTGTTCGGAACTCGGACGAGAAGAAGACGGAGAGTGAAGAGAAAGGTGGGTTGTGCGGCAGTGCTGCGTGCCGCTGTGACCCTGAAAAACCGTGCGGCAGTGCTGGTTTTAATGCAATCTCGACGGAGATTTCGTGGAATCAGATAGGGGAGGAGGCTTTAGTGGCTGCAGCAGCTCGTTGTGGTATTCAATTTATGGTGGATTTGGGTCTGAAGTCTGAACCAGGTGGAGGTGGAAGGTGATTTTTCGATGGCTATAGCAGCTCCATAGATCGGTGATGAAGTGGTTGTGTGTGAGTGTGCTATTTGTGAGACAGTGCGAGAGAGAGGAGAGCGTTGTGCGAGAGAGGAGAATCGAGAGTGTTGTGCGAGAGAGGAGAGAGTCTAGTTAGGGTTTGGGTTTGGGGCTTTGGGTTTGGGCTGAAAGAAATTTAGACTTTTAAATGCGTTTTGGGGCTTTGGGTTTAAACAAAATGGGCTGGGCATTCAAAAAAACAAATGGAAAAGGAGTATGGGGAAAGACGAGGAGGAGATGAGGGGAGAGATAGAGGAGAGACTGATAAACGAGGAGTACAAGATATGGAAGAAGAACACGCCTTTCTTGTACGATTTGGTCATAACTCATGCCCTAGAATGGCCTTCGCTTACGGTCGAGTGGCTTCCCGACCGGGAAGAGCCTCCAGGGAAGGACTATTCGGTGTAGAAGATGATTGTGGGGACCCACACCTCCGAGAACGAGCCTAATTACCTTATGCTCGCTCAGGTCCAGCTGCCACTGGACGACGCCGAGAACGATGCTCGCCATTATGATGATGATCAAGCTGAGGCTAGCGGGTTCCGGTGCGCTAATGGCAAGGTAGTGCTTTCATTTGTTGGTCTAAGTTGTTAATTTTGGTGATAGGGTTTAAGAATTTAATAGTCAGGAACATGAACAGATCATAATGATATGCTAAAGATTTCGAATTTGGGTATTTTGGAATGCTGCATTAGTGCCCTGTTTGGTTATAAAAAAAGTGCAGGAAAATATAAGAAATTTTGAATTATTATTTATTTTTATTTTTTTTTGACATTTGTATCAGTAGTTAAGAAATAGGAAGGAGTGGATGTCATTTCAATCGGATTGTATAACTAGAAAGAAAATGGAAAGTTGCTTGTTTTTGGTTTATGTAAATATTTGATGTTTACCAAAAATATCTTTGATGATAGGTACCTAACTTAATTTAAAGGAAATTCAGTGTCTCCACTATAGAGAAAATAACTCCAGCTTTCTCAATTATTCCAAATTGAAGTAGAAACATACTAACAGTTATGTGTATAACCATATGTAGAGTCACTGGAAACAGATTCAACTATGAAACCAGCAAAATGGCTCATGCTCTAGTTGGATTCATGAGCTTTAGTGGGACACCCTCATAAGTGATAACTGAAGTAAAACACTGTCTATTGGTGTATGCTGTATTTTTTTTTTCCATCATTCTACATCTAAATGGATTCAAGTAGATGGTATTTCATTTATCTCTTGGGGATTTCTGTTCTTATTTTACTTGTATTGTTTTAAATTGGATTTCTGTTCTTATAGGACTTATATTGAAGTTTTAATTTTCTTGCAGGTGCAAATAATCCAGCAAATACATCATGAAGGAGAGGTTAATCGGGCTCGTTACATGCCTCAGAATCCATTTATTATTGCCACAAAGACCGTTAATGCTGAAGTTTTTGTGTTTGATTATAGCAAGCACCCATCTAAGCCTCCTTTAGATGGAGCATGCAGTCCTGATTTGAGGCTGAGGGGCCATAGCACTGAAGGATATGGGTTGTCATGGAGTAAGTTTAAGCAGGGTCATTTACTCAGTGGTTCTGATGATGCTCAAATATGCCTGTGGGATGTTAATGCAACTCCTAAGAACAAAACCCTCGAGGCTATGCAGATATTTAAGTATGTCTCTTAAACTAGGTTGGACAGTTTTTCGTCATGTAGAGAAAAGAATCTTATCAAAGTGTCTTTAATTCAGTATGGATAATTTCACATGAACCAGAGGAAGGCTATTACAAAACATGGATGGCTTCAATGTACTGATTTTGGATGCAATAAAATAGCACTTAAAATCCTTATTACTAATCCATTTCTATTGATGTTGGAACAAATTATTGGCAGCTGTGGCCACCAAATGTGATTTGGCATGATTCAAGATTTAATGGGGATCCAAACATGCCCTGCAGCTGTAGTTTCATTTGTCCCCATATTCCATTTCTATGGTTCTTATGTAACTGTTTACTGAGGTTCGAAATGATTGCTGAATTAGGTTTATGAAGGTGTAGTAGAAGACGTGGCATGGCATTTGTGGCATGAATACTTATTTGGTTCTGTTGGTGATGATCAATACCTTCTTATATGGGATCTCCGAACTCCCATTAGTTAGCCTGTCCAATCTGTAATTGCTCATCAAAGTGAGGTGAGTATGTGAATACTGTAGCACATATGTGTATACATGTCAACATTGCTACAGACAATTGATGTTTGTGCATTCTATATACTATCAACCTGGGTACATACAGGTCTGTTAATGACGTAGTTCTTTTCTAACAGTGGAATTAATTTGTTTTGATGAATTTGAGTACTGTTGTATTTTTGGTGCCTTTATCCGTTCTTTCCATCGACCAAGCGAAATGTTTTACCCAGTGGAGTTTAGTTCTTAAAGTGGTTTCCACAATAATAATGAGGTATCATTATTTTTCGTAACAATTTTCAATGTCATGGTTTTGATATATGGATGGGGAGTATTTGCTGCTGATGTTTATTTCACACAAACAAAATAATCTGTTAAAATCTTGAAAAGCCTGATGAGAATTAGGAATAAGTTGTGGAGGTCTGGATAAGACGGGGACAATGATATTAAACATGAAAGCTAACATATCATGTGAACCTCTATCTGTGATTGTTGATAAGCCGAAAGGAAAATTTTTGTATTAGTGACAGTTAATAATGCTAGATAGCTTGGTCAATTTGTTGCAATGGATTTATGACTTTATTGCAAGATCGAGGGCCAACTAATAGAAACCAAAGCATGCTATGGATGGTTGACATTGTTGTTTTCCATGCTGTATTTATATGTGAAATATCTTTGGGGGGAAAATGCCTTCTGTGTGATTTTGTTGCATCCAGAACTCATAAACAGTGTGAAAGAGTATATCCTTAACAATTTTGGAGAATCTGTAAGGTTTTTAGTTTTATGTCTGATGATGAAGACAGAATGTGGTGTTTCTCTACGTACTACTATATCTTTGACTATTTTGGGCAATTTTGAAGTAGTTTATTCGTGCGGTATTATGTCAGGTTAATTGCTTGGCATTCAACCCCTTCAATGAATGGGTTGTTGCAACTGGATCCACTGACAAAACTGTTAAGCTGTTTGATCTACGCAAAATCAATACTGCACTCCACACCTTCGATTGCCATAAGTAAGAATCCTCCTTGCACCAGATTAGTAATTCAGATGTCTTGATCATCTTTGATATAATGAATCCATATATCTCTGGTCTCAAATTTCTTTGGCGTATTTCAGGGAGGAAGTTTTCCAAGTCGGTTGGAATCCAAAAAATGAAACTATCTTAGCTTCTTGTTGTCTTGGTAGGAGACTCATGGTGTGGGATCTTAGCAGGTAATCCTTAAATAACTTTTTGTCACCATTTATTTGAATTTTAGGGAGAGGCAAGCTATTCTAACAGAAATCAAAACAATGCAAGTACTTGGATAAACATCCACACCCGTATCACTATGATGTCTTCTTGAACTTTTTGATCATTCCCCATATATTATTGTTGCTTGGAAACAGATCTCAACCTAAATGTTACCCCTTTGGTTGTTTTAAAGAATCGATGAAGAGCAGACACCAGAGGATGCTGAAGATGGTCCACCAGAGTTGCTCTTTATTCATGGGGGTCACACCAGTAAAATATCTGATTTTTCGTGGAACCCGTGTGAAGATTGGGTTGTTTCTAGCGTTTCTGAAGATAACATACTCCAAATCTGGCAGATGGCGGAAAATATTTACCATGACGAAGACGATTTACCTGTAGAACCGCCAAAGCCTTAGTGTCATTTCCAGTACTTAGACAAATGTAGTCGGTATGTGGTTTTCTGTAACTTCCTTATTTTCTAACCTCCTTCACCGTTCCATGTGAGATTCTGTGTTTTATTTTTGGGAGTTAGATCAGTGATGCATTCGACCCATTCTTAGTAATTATGTTAAAGCACTTCGTAAGCTTTGGTAAAAATATTCGTAAACACTTTTAAGATGAAACACATGGATAATATTTTATAACATTAACAACTAAAATACTCACGATGAATTGCCCTATTTAGTACGTGGATGACCAACCGATTTTGAACTTGATCTAGAAACGTAGATAAGAAGCTGAAAATGGAGGGATTTACAAGAAGCAACAAGTGCTCTCATTTTCATTGGTCGGAAAACATCTGACAATCCTGTAGCAGCTGTCTATGAATGCATATAGCCGCAATGCCATGCCATGTCACACTCACACTTCCTTTCAAACTCAATCCATTTCCATCCTCACAACTTCAGTCAATTTGATTCAATGTTGATCTTGTTGTTAAGCTGCTCACAACCGGGCAATTTCAGAATGCCGGCTTCCGTGCCTTTTCGATCAACCCAAACAAGAAGAACAACACAAAAATAACGTAGAAAAGTTCAACACAAAAATAACATAGAAAAGTTCAACACAAAAACATCATTACAAACCCATAATAACATTATAAATACCATGCAAACAAGTTACCATGATCAAGCAACCACAAAAACGTTATAACACCAAATATACTTCCTTCTTTTTGTCTACCATGGTTTCTATGACCATATTAGCTCGATTAATAGTCATGTTATTACTTGGCATGGCCACCTCCATAACAGTCATGGCAAGTGATCCTAATATCCTTTTTGACTATAAAGTCCCACCGGATTTCAATGGTACACTTGATGGATCATTTTTCACATTCCCTGGATTTCGTGGCATATTCGATCGAGTTCCCGAAACCTTTAAGGGATAAAAAGCGAGCTTGGTTGAATTCCCTGCCCTTAATGGGCAGAGTGTGTCGTACGCAGTGCTTCAATTCCCTCCAAACTCTCTATTCCCACCTCATACCCGACCGGATGCAACTGGTCTTTTGTTCCTTGTCGATGGCTCCTTGGAAGTAGGCCTTGTCGACACCAAAAACCACCTCTACACTCAAAACCTTCAAACTGGAGACCTGTTTATTTTTCCTAAGGGATTAGTGCATTATCAATATAACTCGGATCCTAAGTTGCCAGCTACCGCCATTGCAGCATTTGGAAATAATAAAACACTTTTGTTCATTCCAAGTTCGGACGTACGTACAAGCCCATAATCGTTTAGCATTTCATTGTGAGAAGGTAGAAATGTAAGAAAATGAGATCCAACTACTTTGATATTTTGTATCCTCCTTCTGTCTAAATATTATTCTGTTGAATAAAACACGTACTTTTGCTCATTTCAACTCGAAAAAGGCCATGAAATTCATTTACAAAATTAGAATTAGCTTTAGCCTCTGTATTTGGACTTTGGAGAGCCAATATTTAGCGTTTCATTAGTGCACGTTGTAATAGGTACGTATTTATGGGACGCTTTTTATATATGTACGTTAGATAAGAAAAATTCGAATTCAGAATGCATAAAATGGGAAACACATCCATTCCAACTACTATGACTCCACCACGCCTACTCAATAGTCTATTAATTATATGCAGCCTCTTCTATTGAATACTTGATAACCACTAATACTACTGATTTAATAGTATTCTTACCTGTTAATATGATATTTCACCCCCCACTTGAGCCGAGCCTAAGCTCACAACGAAGCCCACTTACTACATGAACCCTAGACCCTTGACTATTTAAGGGTAGCTATCTCACCATTCTCATAATGGCTTAAAGTAAATGTAAACGTAAAAAATATAATATCAATAATAATATCCGAAAAATTAGTCCCGGGGTCATAATTATATTCGAGTGAATCCGTGCGTATTAGTGTTCTTGGTGTTCGTGCGTATCTTCACGGTCTTGTTGGTGCCATTTTTGACATCAACACTACCGACTCCCGTATGTAGCCATGTTCTCGTAAGGGCCAATTATATATATATATAATATTGAATTCCACCTCGATTATAGAAAATAAAATAAAAATAGTCGATAAAAATTTAGTATTCTACTACCATTTCAAATATCCTTGGGAAAGTTTGTCTCCATTAATTTCATCCATGGCCGCCACCACTCGGGGCAGTGGAAACAATAAAGGATGTATATATAGTCTGAATATTCCTCAATATAACAACTGTAGATTAAGCGAAAACACAAAAAAAGGGAATCAAAACACAGATTATGTACATTGTTTAATTTAATTAACTAATGTTAGAGACTTAGCTAGAGCCTGCACTAATGTTCAACCATACACGCATGCATGCCGGTCGCGGTATATTCTACTGTGTACGTGTCAGATTTGCTTGCCGGAGAAACTTAATTACAACAACAATTAACTCCACCCCCAAATTGAATTCATATCATTTTAACACCGCCATCATGTTGCTAGCTATAGCTACCTGGCTATATCTCTGTAGCTTAATTAATTGCTTAGTTGGCTACTTGTATAGCTTCGAATAGCCAGCAACAATGGAAACTTGAAACTGGTCTCATCTACCCTATAAATACATATTGCTACCAAGTTAGTTGTAATACAACACAAACAATTTAATTTATATATCAACAATGGCTGCAACTCATGCTGATGCTTGTATTTGTATTAGCATTTGCCCTAGCTGCCTCCAAAATGGCCCTAGCAAGTGATATCCCAATATTATTTCTGACTATATTGTCCCACACCAAATTACAATGCCACGCTTGATGGTACATTTTTTACTTTCACTGGATTTCGTGGCATATTCGACCAAGATCCCGAAACATTCAAGGTATCAAAAGCGATCTTCATTGAGTTCCATGCCCTCAATGGCCAAAGTATTTTGTATGTCGTGCTTCAGCTCCCTTCAAGCTCCCTACTCCCACCTCACACCCGCCCCGACGCCACAGGACTTTTGTTCCTTGTTTATGGTTTTTTGGAAGTAGGTTTAATCGACACCAAAAATAATTTATATACGCAAAAGCTTCAAGCTAGAGATTTGTTTATTTTTCCTAAGGGACTGGTTCATTATCAGTATATAACTCTCGCATCCTCAGTTGTCGGCCACCGCCAGCCGTTTTTACCACAGGAATTGACAAGGTGATTCTGGCCAAATCATTTAAGACGGATGTTGCCACCATTGAGAAGATCAAGGCTGGCCTCACCGGCCAGTAGCTAATTAAGCATTCTCCTTTTTTTTTCTTTTTTTTTTTGATAAAAAAGGATTCTCCTTATTAAGTGACAGAGTGAATAATTTGGTTATTATGCATGTACCAATAAGTCATTTTCTTGGGCCACAAGAAATATATATGAACAGAATTTAGACAACACTCATATATTACCCTACACTACATCTATTGATATATTCAACGTACAAAAGTATACAAGCACTCGTATCTAACAAAATCTCCACATTAATATTTCATCTAAAACACAGCCACTATTTCTACAAGTCTTAAACAACACTATTCTTACAAATTCACAAGCACTCACTCACTATTCAACAACTCTATGCATAAATTGAAACTTGAATGTGCTTAATTACTACATATGCCACCAATTATCTTAATTATTACGTACAATTGTTAATAAGCTTATCTCTTTAGAGAGTGGAACTCTTCTTTCTTCACTCCAAGTAGCTAATTGTGAAAACCTCTCTCTTCTTCATACACTTAAATCCCGATGCACTCTCGCTCCACTCCTCCTCTATCCTCTCTCATTTCACAACTTTCAAATAACCATAGGCAACCAAAGGGATAACATTTAGGTTAACATATGGATATAAAAAAACAAAACAGCATAAAAAAAATCAATTTAACAGAGATTTAGAACACACAGGGGAGTCTACCACCGCGCTTGGTTTCTTCTGGAAATGCCCAACTATCAGCTGACACTTTTGGTGGGATCCTAAATGATAGCTGCTTTTATCAAAACATTTCGATATATTTCCCTCCATTTTTACTTTTTTATTTTGTGAAATCATAAATCACCAAAAATTGTAGAGCTTTCATGTGACCCATAATTTTTTGTAATGTTGATATTACCCTTGGTATAGATGACGACGGAATATCACGGTCTCCGTATTAATTTAATATATTTATCATCTAAATATATTAATTAATTATATCAATGCCAATAATAAATAATCTCCCTGTGAGCTATTTATTATTATTTATATAGTTAATAATAAGTGATTTCTCCCGATAGAATCACCTATTAAATACAATCTCCTTCAACCAATCAGACGCTCCTATGAATATCAAGACTTTACTATAAATAGAGGTGTTCATCTCACTTCTAACGGTAACTCAAAAACTCTGTCGGTTTATTCTCTCAATTAAACTAAGTAAGGCATCAGAGCGTTCTTGGTTGAACCACCCCCCTCGGGGATTCAACCACAACCTCGTTTGTTTCTTTTTACTGTATGTAGGGATCAAGAAGGAATTCTACAAGTCTGGACGATTTCTGCATCAACAACTGGTGCTTTCATTGAGAGCTGAATTGAGAAATACTTGAAGCGTGCTCTCTAGTTTTTTCCGAAATCTTCATCTTCGTTCATCGTTCATTGCCCATGGCTAGACCACGAAGAACATCACGATTGGATAGGATCACCACTTCCGCTGCCGCAACTCACAATGAGAGCGGCCCACTCACCGAAAATATAATATATATATATATATATATATATATATATATATATGGTTTGTTTATATATGAATCATATTTATGGGCATACTAACAACACAGTGAAACACTTTGACAATATAGCGGCACAAAATTGATAATATTATTTCAAGCACAATACTTGCATCCCATTTTGGTGGCACCTCCTCGTATCACCATTTTTTATATATGGAATAATCCGTATACATATATCATAATCAGAACCGTTTATCTCCTAAATAATCATTTCAAGATCATTTCAACAAAAAATCAACAACTTTTGATATCGTTCAGTCATTCATATGTATCAAACAATTCAACGTTATTGGTAAAGAGGAAGATTCTTATGGTGAACCGTCCGTTTAGTTCATACATATGAAAGTCTAAATGATCTCCACATTATGTTTTAAAAGATAGTAAAAAAAAACAAGAAGTCGAACCAGATATAGAATAAAGTGATGAGATATTTAATCATGAATATCCTACTATAGAAAATATTACACCAGTAGACATGTTTCTGATAGAAAGACCTAAAACGTTAGAAGAATTATTACAATTAGCAGAACAAGCAAGAATAGTTAGAGAAGATCCCAAATTACATTGGAATAAGAATAAGATAATAGCTAAAATTAGATTTTATAAATCCAAATTTAAATATCAAAACAGCAAATATGCCCTGTAATTTACTAGATAAACAAGAATTTGGGCAGCAGATCAAAGAATTATTAAATTTAAAAGTAACAAGACCCTCAAAATCTAAACATAGATCAACATCTTTTATTGTTAGAAAACATTCAAAATTAAAAAAGAGGAAAAGCAAGAATAGTTTATAACTATAGAAGATTAAATATAACACTTATGAAGATAGTTATAAATTGCCTAACAAAGATGAGGTTATTAATAAAATATAGGAGAGTAAGTACGTATTTTAATAAATTGGATTGCACTCGTCAGGATTTTGGCAGATTAGCAGAAGAATCAATAGAATTCACCTGTATAGAAGGACATTTTGAATGGCTGGTTATGCCATATGGATTGAAGGCTCTGCAGGCATATTGTATAAGAAGAAAATAAAGAAGCCCCAAAAACATATCAACAAATTTGTAGATATGCATCAGGAAAATTTCGTGAAGTACAAGCTAGATTACCAGCGACAGATTTAGAAATAATGAGAATAATTAATTCCATAGAAGCATTCTCTTTATATTTACATAATGAAGTTTTTACTATAAGAACATACTGCCAAAATATAGTCTCTCATTACAATAAGATCACCACTAATAAGCAAGCAGCTAGAAGATGGGTTAATTTTATATATTCCATTACAGGAAATGGTTTTAAACCAATATTTGAGCATATTAAAGGAAACTATAGTACATTAGCTAATAATCTATCTCGTCTTATTTATTGACAGGATAGAGTATTATAGACAGCAAAATCCAAGAGGAAATCAGAGACCAATGGCACCAAGAGGAATGCCATTAAGTGCAACCCCAAGAATTATTATGCCAGTTCAATATAGACAAACACTTACACCAGAATCCCCGAGCATAAGACAGATAGCTCCTCAAGAACAGCCCATAATAAGACCTCCACAACCAGCTAATCAGCCACCAGAGAATGCATTGTCATTGATGATCTCATTATTATCTGGCATTAGAAAAAGTAGCACAAAAGAGTTTACGACATACTATAAAGATTTTAATCACTCAGTACTTACTACATAGTACATACTGTATGACTACATAGTACTACTCCAATATACACAAACAAAAGTTCTACACTTAAGAAACTGAGATGACTACATAGTATACATACTATATGTGCCAGCAGTCCCGGACGCGGGACCGAAAATGCAACAAAACCAGCAAGAGCACAATGACAGCAGCAACACCCCAAGGTGAGCTTCCCTCTGAAGGTCCATAGTACGTTCTCCTGTGTTCTCCCTGCGGCGACATCCACATGAGCCAATCAGGAGCCATGGAAGACAACCCCTTAACAAGAAGAAGAAGTCCTATTAGTGTTAACAAAAGTAGCCAATTGAAATGCCATTCAGCTTCTTGCACGGCTGACTCGTACGAAGAATGCCACGACATCCAGAAGAAGACTGAGAGCACGGCCAGGATTAGCAGAACTGGGTACGGCAGAGGGCTTAGAGAAAACCCTTCTAAGAAAGAGTCGGTGTTGCTTCTTCCATAGGCCATCAAATATGGAATATGAATAGTATTTGTTCTTTTTGTTTTTGGTGAAGAGAAGTTTTAGTGTTAATTTCAGAAGTTTGTTATGAATTGAAGGACTTGGTGTTTTTATAGCCAAAAAGACAAGAACAATTTATTTTCAAATCATAATTTGACGCGTATGCGAATATATTTAAAATTAACATTTTTTTTCTTATGGATTATATTGTGTTATACTCCTTCAATGTATCGTTTCATATTACCCTTTCAATTTATCCAATTGTCCTTATATATATATATAATAATCGGAACCGTTCAGATCTTAAATCATCATTTGAAGATCATTGATGCCAAAATATCAACAAAATTAGAGATCTTTTAGCCATTTATATTTATCAAACAAATTAACAATATTTGTAACAATTAAGATTCTCATGATGAACCATGCATTTTGTTAATATATGTAAATGTCTAAAAGATCTCCAATTTGGTTGAATTTTTTTGCATAAATGATCTTGAAATGATGATTAATTTAGAAATTGAACGCTCATGATTATGATATATATAAATATAAGGACAATTCGATAAATCGAAAGAATAGTACGAATAATACTCCAAATATGAAATGCAAATATTTTCCCTTTTCTAATCGAGTTAACCCAAAATTTAAAGGCTATTTTTTTGTCCTAGCCTTTTTTTTTTTTACTTTCTTTCTTTGTTTTGATTGCTTAATCGACATGGTGTGGGATTTTTATATTGAGGTGTTTTAACTTATTAGTATGCATGTGTTTGTATTGAAGACTTGAATCACTTGACCTTTAAGAAGATAGACGCAAGTTAAACCGGCCAAAAAGAAGCATACCTTATCATATTGTCGACTTACAAAGTACATGTATATCTTCCATGTTTTAAGCTTTGACCATCATTTTTGCAAAAGAGAAACAAAGCCTTCATCATTCACAAGTGATCGGTGTCTTCAATATGCGAAGGTCCATGATATTAGTTTTATGGGAAAATTACATTTTTAGTGCGGTGTGGTTTTCCACTAAATTTTAGAGTTATATTTGAGTTTTTAAATTTTACATTTAAGTACATTGAACATTTTAAAATATTTTACTATGTTTATCCATTACAATTTTCATCATAAATCACGTTAATTGTTTACGTGTCTTATGTAGAGTCATCCAAAAATGACTCTGAAATTGAGTTTAGGGGAAAAATAGCGATATTTTGCATCACTTTATTTGGATAGAAAAATGACGCAATATGACTAATTTTTCCTTATACTCAGCTTCAGAGTCTTTTTGGGTCAATCCCGCATGAGGAAGTAAGCAATTAACGGGATTTGTGACGAAATTGTAATGAGTGGAGCAGGTGAAACATTTTAAAGAGTTTAGTGTACTTAAATGCATTAAAATTTTAAATTTTCAGTTTAATTCTGAAATTTAGTGTTAAAAATAAAATACTAAAATGTAGTTTACTCTAATTTTATTGTTTTTGTTTTAAATCATCGCTTTATGTAACGATTCTTATCTGAACTCTCACATCAATTTAATCAAAGTTTTTACTCAAGATTATTGAAATATTTCATGAACTCTTTCACTAATTTTAAATTGTCATAATCATTATGCATATTAAGTCAAACACATTTGTTTGGGTCAAAAGCCTGATATTAAGATATTTTTAACCTATGCCCTCCACTATTTTTTAGGATTTGGATCCACATCTGTGTATACTCATATATATATTTTTTATTTTTTGGTAAATATCATGAGGTGTTTCCATACTTTAAGGGTGAGCTTAATCCTCGCTCAGAGTGCGGCTTGCCACCGAACACAAAATGCTTCAAGTTAGATAACAAAAAATTCACTCTCTAAAAATGATAGTTTACAAATTACACCACATTTTATGTTTTTGTGTCCACCCTATTTTTAGCGTACCAAGAGGGTAGAGTCGGTGGTGGCACTTCAAAGCATTATCCCGATGATGATTACAATATATTCCAATCAACCACTAGCCATGAAATTCAAACTATTTAATAATGAAAATGGAAAACAATATGGGGTGGACAATCAACCCGACGATCTTGGTGAACAATCAGCCAGACGATGTTGGTGAACACCAATTACAAGATGACACAAAATAGTTGAGCCATTAAATCGGTCGACAAACAAATTAGACAACGGAAGTTCAATCCCACTGTTTCTGTTTCCATTACAAAAAAAAATTCATAATCTTTGGACCCAACTGGATTTGAAAAATAAATACCTAAAAACAAGTCAGCAATGAAGGCACTGGGGGTTTCCGTCCACGACAACCGTGCACAATGGCAAAGCAACAACAAAGGGGTGGCTATAGGGCCCGTTTGGTTGGCTGGATTAGAGGAGCGGATTCGATTTATAGTCCTAATCCTCTTGTTGGCAGCCGAAAGCCAACTGGATTGGATTATTCGAAATCTATTTAGAAGTCAAAGGACTCACAATCCAGCCCAACTAGTGGGATTAGATCGGATTTCTTATCGTGAAAAAAAAAGACACTTACGCTTATCACCAAGCTTTTGTCTAGTTCTCTCACAACTCAGAATCGAGTATAAACTAGCGAGAGCTTGGTGATGTTTGAATTTTTTGCATGGTAATCAATTTTTGTGTGACCTAGCTTTGATGACACATAAGAATGTTTTTTTTTTGTTTGTTCTGTTTGAAAAGTACGATATTCATTGATAGGAAAAAAAATCGTACAAATAGGATGGGTTGCACTAGAGTGGCCTTATTAAAACCTTACCGGGGCTTTCAATCCGGTCGAAAGAAAAAGAGTATCATGCACGAAATAATTATGATAATAGAACATCAACAATTACATTTGGTGGTTGTTCTTCAAGGTGCGTGTTCTTCAAACCAACATTGAGTATGAGAAATTGAAGCACCTAATCTAGCGAGTTGGTGGACTGCTTCATTTAAGATGGTTAATTAATGTGGTAATTTTGCGTGTTTATATAATAATACCCTTCAACTTAAACTTGTCAAGACTTTCAACCTGGTCGAAGAAAAAATAGTACCATGCACCAAACAATTAAGATAATAAAATATCATCAATTACATTTTTTTTTGGTTAAATCAATTCAATATAAGGGAGACAAAGCACCCACAAAGAACCCAAATGCTCAACAACGCAAGGCCTCACGGCCAAGCAACACGCCAAAAAGGCAGAGAGGAACCCCCAGACAAGGATGTTCCAGTTTTCAACAACTAAGGCATTAGCCGTACAAAATTTAAAATTAAGGATACAAAGCTTACTACGAATCATGGAAATGATAAGATTAAAACCCACCGAATTTGGTCTACTAGTATGAGCAAATAATCTATTATTCATTTCTTGCCAAATGAAATAGACTGACACCACATGAAGATGGCCCAGGTTGTCATCAATTACTTTTGGTGTGGTTCTTCAAACCAACATTGAGTTTGAGAAATTGAAGCACCTAATCTAGCAAGTTGGTGAGCTGCTTCATTTAAAATGGTTAATTAATGTGGTAATTTGTGTGTTTATATAATAACACCGTTCAACTTAAATTTGTTGGGACTTGAAAAAATAGTACCACACATTAAAAAATTAAGATAATAAAACATCAGCAATTACATTTGGTGGTTCTTTCAAACCAACATTGAGTTTGAGAAATTGAAGCATCTAATCTAGCGAGTCAGTAGACTGCTTCATTTAAGATGGTGAATTAATGTGGTAATTTTGCGTTTTTATATAAAAGCACCCTGGCCTACTAATGATTTACGATATATATATATATATATATATATATATATATATAATGATTTACGATATATATATATATATATATATATATATATCTTGTGACATTTTTTTTTCAGCAGACTATGAGTATTAAATTGATATATATTATATATATAAATGTACAGATCGACTTGTGATATTTTGTTTCAGCATATTATGAGTATTAAATTGATCTATATTATTTATTATACAATAATATCTATTTATAATATATGATTGCAGCATATTACAATATTTCTTTGTTGATTTAAGTTATCTAGTTTTCTTGAAATCTTATTTATAATTAGTCATTTTACTTCAGATTATCATATTTTAAACTATATTTTATAATTATGAGTTTGAACAGAATTAAAGTTATATATTACTTAAACTAGGATTTTTAAAATGGGGTTAGTATATTCAGATTATAAATGATTTCAAAAACTTTCTTTTTGGCCGGCCAGTCCTTGAGTTTATTTCATATTTTTTTCCTTTTTGCACTCTTAGGTTATCTTAAGAAGTGAAGTAATAAGCTCGTGTGGTGTGAAGACGGGCAATATCCTAGTTCGTAGGTTCCTCTAGAGATGCGTCAGAATCAGTTCGATCATGACCTTCTCGGGTTTTTAAGAGGGAAAATATGGGGTGGGTCTTGTCAAAGAAACACATCAATTTTTTACTTTTAAAGGATATTGAATTTGATGAGTACATTATTCAACCTAATTCAATTCCGCTCACCAAATATGGCCTAATGCGTTCAAGAGTGAAGGTACTTAGAGAAAGTTCAGTATGGTTATTCAATATCTTAGCTTCTATATATGCAAATGTTTAAGTTAGAATCTAATAAATTTGTTATCATTTAGCAAAAATTAATTACGTTATAATATTAATAAAAAATGTACGTGGTTTTGATTATGCAAGATGAATGAAGAGACTCCCAGGTCAGACTTCTTTTGACATTAAACAGAAGGTTACAAGTAGTATATGATGATATGCCAATTGAAACTTTGACAGACACAAGAAAGGGTCAACAATAATATATAAGGTGATCTAATTTTAGACATGAACATGAATTGGGACGTTGAATAGGTAATGTAGTCAACTGGGACTGACTCCTCCTTGAAACCTAGAAATCAACTCCGCCCCACTCATCTTCCTTCATTTTCAACCAAACAAAAACACTTTTCTTCCCACATTTTTGGTGGCACGTAGACTTACTCTTCCCTCAAACACATACATAAATACTTCCATCTTCAATCCCATACCTCATCACAGTTCTTTCGATCTCATTTATTATCGATCTTCATCGATTCATTCATTCGTTCATCTTAATTAATTAATTCCCAGCTAGCTGCGTCAAGTTACTAGATCTATCAAGATGTATTTACTTAGTTTGAAGTTGAGCACACCCCTCACTTGTCTCTTGCTCTCTTTGGTTACAAGCCTCTTCTTTTCTTCATCGTCTGCTTACAACATCACCGAGGTTCTAAGCAAGTACCCCGATTTTAGCATCTTCAACCATTACCTCACCAAATCCCAAATTTATAACCAGATCAATGAGCACAGAGTTATGACAGTTCTCGTGGTCAACAATGCCGCCATGTCCTCCTTGGCAGGGAAACCAATGGACCTCATCTCCAAGATCATGAGAATCCATGTATTTTTGGAATACTACACTCTGAATAAGTTCAAGAGCTTGCCTTCTTCATCCCAACGAACCACGCTGCTTGAATCTCCTGACCAACTCCGCTACTTGAACATCACCAACGGCAACACTGTCTCAATTGTTTCGGGTGCCGGTTCTGAAAAGGTGGAGGTTGTTCGAGCTGTTTTACCAGATGAACTTTATATGACATCGATCGTGGAAGTTAGCAATGTCATCTTGCCTTCAAGCTTAACTAATAATGCACCGTCATCCTCCTCACCGGTACCTCCTTCTTCTCCTCTTCCTGTGCCCTCAAATCCAACATCACCCTCAACACCAACACCAACACCAACACCAACACCAACACCAACACCAACACCAACACCAACACCAACACCAACAACACCATCAACCTTGGCACCTTCTCCACCATCATCAACTAATTTCAACATCACACAAATACTAATCAGCCTTCCCGATTTCACCACTTTCAATACCTACCTAACCGACACCAAGCTTTGTGAACAGATCAATGCGCGCACCTCCTTCACTGTCCTCGTGGTCAACAACGAGGGCATGTCCACATTAGTAGGAAAATCAACCCAAGCCAAGACCAATGTGTTAAGCCTGCATGTTCTGACGGACTACTATACCCTCGGCAAGTTCAAGAGTTGGCCTAGTTCGCAAACCATCCAACTCTCAACATTGCTTCATTCCTCTCCCCAAGCAACCGCCTCTCAAGGTTTGCTGAATGCCACAAACGGGGATGTCGTCTCCATTGTTTCCGCTACCGGTTCTAACAAAGCAGAAGTAGTTAAAGATATATACAATGACAACTTTAAAATGTCAATCGTGCAAGTTAGCAGTTTACTTGTTCCTTCATCGGATTCTTCATCATCACCACCATCAACTACTTCACCACCGCCGTCAATACCTTCTTCCCCTCCGCCATCCACTCCCTCCACTCCCTCCACTCCATCCACTCCCTCTACCTCCCCATCCTCGTCTCCTTTTGACATCACCCAAATTCTAAGTAGCAACCCTGATTTCAACCTCTTCAACACTTACCTCACTCAAACTCAAGTTGCCAACCAAATCAACGAACGCAGAACCATGACAGTCTTCCCCGTTAGTAACGGCGTCATGACATCTTTGATAGACAAACCAATGGAGATCAAGAAAAAGATTCTGAGTCTTCACGTTCTCATGGACTTCTACACAGTCAGAAATTTCCGCAGTTTTCCTGCTTCGGAAACCACCCGAGTCAACACTTTGCTCCAAGTCACCGACGAGCCAAGCGGCCAACAAGGGTTCGTAAATGTGACAATAAATGGTCAAGTCATCTCAATTGTTTCGAGCTCTGGTTCCGACCAAGCTGTGGTCATTCGTGACGTGGCTTCCGATGAACGTGTTTACATTTCGGTGGTGCAAATTAGTAACCTAATACTCCCTCCGGGCATAATCTCTGCGCCAGCTTCTTCAAACCAGGCAAAGTCCCGAGCTGCAGTGCCGGTCCAAGACCCCTCTGCGGGCGCTGCAGCTGCACCAAAGCAAGGGGATGGTGCTCCCTCTACCTCCAGCACCCCTGCTGCTGCACCAATAGTGCTAGGTGACGCTCCGTCATCGTCATCGGCACCGGCGCCAGCACAGGAACTGGCGTTATCCGATGCCCCAACAGATTTGAGTCTTCCACCGCTAGCAAGTATTGCACAGAGTCCAATGTTTGCAAGTTCCCCGGGCCAGCATCCATCAGGGACATCACCGGCACTATTACTATCGTCCATGAAATTGAATTATGCCTTTTCTTCTCTCATGACTATATTTTTGGTGGCGGCTTTCTCCCTCTTATGAGCAGCTATTGAGGAAGGATCTTGATTTCCCCTCATCTGATCCCGGCCACTTTCTTTAATTTCGTTGTATGCCTGCAATAATTGAGGATCGATCTCGTAGCTAGTTAGCCAACTACCAATTGTATAAGGTTATATATCATATGATATGATGATTGATGAGAGCTAGCATGCATTCATCTTCTCTTCTCATATGAAATGGTCTTATGATAATTGATGTTTAGAATATCTTTTGGTCTTACTTAATTAATTCACGTACCCTTCTTTAATTGAGCTTCTTACCTTTTGTAGTGTATTTTATGGGTAAAATTCAAACCTTAATATCATGGCTAAAATTATGGATAAATTACATAAAACCTCCCAAATTATAAAGGGGAATTGTCCAAAATCCCCCATTTGCCCAAAAAACTATCCTAAAATCCCTCATTCCATTATACTAAACGAAAGCAACAAATTGAAAATTGATATTTGCACTTTTGCCCCAAATATAAATAGAAAGGAGGAGAAGCAAAATACCCACTTAGCTACTTGTTTGTAAAACCGAAGAGCAGAGAAGAGGAGAGTGACAGTGTGTGCGATCAGAAAGAAGGAAAGAGCGAGGCGGTAAGGTCTGAAATTGCGAAGGAGGAGAGAGGGAGGAGGTAAGGTATGAAGTTGCGAAGGAGGAGAGAGAGAGGCGACGGGGTCTTGAGTTTTGAAAGCAGTAGGTCGGGACGAGTCGTGGGGTGGAGCTGCGAAAAATGACGGACGATGGCGGCAGATATTGGTGAACAAGATAGAAGACGGAAGGTGACGAGGTATATTGAAAGGTATGTTAAATTCGAAGCCTAAGCTATTGTAGGGTGGGTTGGGTATTGAATCGGAAGACCTAGGGTTGTAAAATTCAAAGGAGAATTCATTCAGAAATTGATTCTTGAGTGATTATTGATTGTTTAGTTAGCAAATTTTTTTTCCTTAATAAATGAAAACGTTAATTAATTGAAAGGAAAAAGTAATTTTGGTTTCAAATTGTTAAATCGAAGGGAAGAAATGCAGAAACGTTTAGGGAAGAAATGCAGAGACGTTTAGGGAAGAAATGGCGTAAATTGTTGTTGGATATGAGTTTGAAATGGATTGTGTTAACAAAGTATGGTTATTGGAACATATGAGGTAGATTTTATATAGTTAACTAAGTTGTAGATAATCGGTATATATATATTTGCCATATAAGTGGTAACTACATGAAAGACTAAGACACTGTCATTGACGTAGTAGTAAATAGGAAGAAGATGTCACTCCTAAATCTGCCTCCTAAATCTGCCTATGTTTTGAAAAATGAATGGTGTTAGTGTTTTTTAATTGTAGATAGGTTAGACGGTGTGAGTGAAGATATTGAATTCAATAAAAATAGAGAATGTTAATAGGTTGATAGAATTAGGCCAGTGTCCTTTTATATGAAGATGATGATAAGTATGAATTTCGGTATCTGCAGAGAAAAATAGGTGTTTGAATAACGGGTGAATATTATAGTTAATTGACAAGATATAGAATGTTAAATTTGTATTTGATATAACATTTTATTGGTTACA
>JAZGTL010000245.1:0-36369 GCA_037349345.1 Oemleria cerasiformis | reverse complement strand
AGGGGGTAATAGTAACGCCTGTTTTGAAAGAAACCCCCTCGCCAGGCAGTTCCAATGTTCCACATGAATCCACAGGAAAACCTAAGTAGTCAAATTTGGACTTCGATATTCTTTTATTTGTATCCGAGGCCAGTAATTGCTATCGCCACAAAGGGCTTAAAGAGCCGCTTCGCTGGATTTCCTAAAAGAAGGGAAACTTAATGGGGGGGGCTTTTTCGTTATCGTACTGGAGTTATAACATTTGAATTTCTCTTACATTCTACGTTTCCGAAATGGATCCTATCAAATATTTCACATTTTCCATGATCATCTTTATTTTAGGTATTTGGGGAATCCTCCTTAATAGACGAAATATTCTTATTATGTTAATGTCAATAGAATTAATGTTATTAGCTGTGAATTTGAACTTTTTGGTATTTTCCGTTTCTTTGGATGATATGATGGGTCAATTATTTGCTTTATTGGTTCTAACGGTGGCAGCTGCGGAATCCGCTATTGGGCTAGCCATTTTCGTTATTACTTTCCGAGTCCGAGGGACTATTGCTGTAGAATTTATTAATAGCATTCAAGGTTAAACATGACTCCTAGAGAATTCCCAAAATACGAAGTTCTCTTCTCCTTTCGTTCTATTCTTTTTTCTTTTGACTTGGTTGGCAGGGTCAGGGCCTTTCTCGCTGGGTTCACTAAACATACTCAAGAGTCCTTTCCTAAACCACTTCCCGTTCAGTTGCTGAAAGGATAGAGATAAGCTTTCATAATGATATTTACTTCCACGAATACGCATGCTAAAAAGATACTATTTGCTGCTATTCCATCTATTTGTGCATTAAGTTCGAAGAAGATCTCAATCTATAATGAAGAAATGATAGTAGCTCGTTGTTTTATAGGCTTTATCATATTGAGTCGTAAGAGTTTAGGTAAGACTTTCAAAGTGACTCTCGACGGTAGAATCCAGGCTATTCAGGAAGAATCGCAGCAATTCCCCAACCCTAACGAAGTAGTTCCTCCGGAATCCAATGAACAACAACGATTACTTAGGATCAGTTTGCGAATTTGTGGCACCGTAGTAGAATCATTACCAATTGCACGCTGTGCGCCTAAGTGCGAAAAGACAGTGCACGCTTTGTTATGCCGAAACCTAAATGTTAAGTCAGCAACACTTCCAAATGCCATTTCTTCCCGTCGCATCCGTCTTCAGGACGATCTAGTCACAGGGTTTCACTTCTCAGTGAGTGAAAGATTTGTCCCTGGGTGTACGTTGAAAGCTTCTATAGTAGAACTCATTCGAGAGGGCTTGGTGGTCTTAAGAATGGTTCTGGTGGGGCATTCTCTTCCCTTAAAAAGAAAGAAGACTCATAGAAGATAATTCATGTTCATGCGAGCATGCAAAGAGAGCTCCTTTTGAGTCGGTTGCACAGTAATTGAGAGTCTGGTCCATAAGCGGGCTAGTCCCCGAAAATGCTCGTTAAAGTTGGGGCTCAAAATGCACCTTGTGACTCATTCCTTTTTCTGGGGAAAGTCACTCAGCGGTACCGTTTGAGGAGTCGTGCCCTCAACTGAAACGCTTGCTACTGGTTGAGTAGTAGCAGGAAGGGCAGGAGTAGACTCGGTAGTAGAAGCAGGGTCTTCGATCATGTCGCGTGCCATCGATCCAGTTCAAATGGGATTCCTGACTTGAGGTTGTTCCCATCATTGAAGTCAGAGTCTGGGACTGAGCCTTCCGAATGATAAAGACAAAAAAGTGCTTTTTTTCGTTGGAAAAACCAACGCAAATCTCATATTGACTTTTTCTCGCCCTGATAGATAGAAAAGGTTGGAGAGAGTGACTTTAACCGCCTGAAATTCTCTCCCTTCTAAAGCTGCGCAAGGCGGCCCCCCAGAAGGGTAAAAAAAGGAGGGAAGCAGAATTTTGACATTTCAAAAGATTATGACCGACTTATACTATGGGATTCTTACCCATATCTCTTCTTCACTAATCAATATAATTGGCGTTTCGGCTAGTCCCCTTATCGTTCTGATAACGTATCGAGTCTTTCGGATAAGGGGATTCTCGAATATGCCCGACGTGGAAGTGGAAAACAAAGTTTGGGATATTTCTTTTGATACTATCCATGCCAAAGAAATATTCACAAATCAGTATTTAGTGTATATGGGGATCACTTTTCTCTTCCTCCTGGGCTCACCTTTTACCAAATTGGGATGGCCATTCATAACAATTCCCGGTCCTTGGAGCACCTTCTTCCGATATATCGAAATATTTCGGAATTAGGTCCCCAAAGTGCCGAATTTCAACAAGTTGTTGAAGTGATTCAGACATTTTTGTAAGTCCAATTTTCTTGAGGTGGGTTCGAGAAGAAAAGCCATGTACTACTATCGGCCATACAATGATGGCATTGTGGATCTCATTCGTATTCAAGTGGTTTGGGCAAAGTTAGATGTGGCCTTTCGGAGTGAGAGGGCTAAGGGGAAAAGGGTGGGTGGCCTCTTACGCGCTTTTTTAGGAGGAGTTCAGTGTAGTCGGATGGAACGGAAGCTCGTATAGGAAACGAAACTCAGATCTATGGTGCCATATAAGATAAGCATTTCCAGATCGGGTAAAGATTTCGAGATTAGAATTGAGTGAGGGCAGCGGTTCCTCCATAATAGCTATGAAAAAGGGAAGTGGAATTTAACCACGAAAGGTAAGGAAGAACTGTGGTTCAACTCCACAGCGTGGTTAGAGCAGCACCACAAGCCAATCAACCAACAAATAGATACGCTTCACAGAAAGAAGAGATAGAATCCAGCTTTTGTTATCAGGAGTGCAAGTTCCCAACATCGCTCCGGTTGGAATTAGAGCTGCCCCAACTTTATCCGGACAAGACCCATACCAAGGGAAATAAACAGAGACAGAAAGGTAAGAGAAAGAAGTCTAATGCTAAGAAAAAGAAAGGTAAGAGAAAGAAGTCTAATGCTAAGAACCCGAAGGACGATGACACTAGCAAACCTCCTGAGTAGAGTAAGCTAGTGGACTCCTCTGTCCCTTGCCCCTTTCCACCAAAAACAAACCAAGCCCCAGAAGCCGATATGAAAGGCTTCGGTCGTGATAAAGGGAGCCCGTCACAAAAGACCAAAGCATGATTGTTCTGTCCCGGGTGCCTCCCTCCTATTATGTAAACGTAAGGGCGGTGGTTCAGTGGCTAGAGGTAAACGACTCTCCGGGCCAATTATTTGCCCCGAAAAACCCGTACCGTAGCAAAAGCCGATAGCTTCTTATCGGGAGGAAGACGACATCTCTAAGTGAATGCTTAACAAAAATCTCCAGAATGAGCAGAGCACCATTGAGAGACAAAGATGTCAAGCGGGGAATGAGAAAGAGAGATGTTAATGATGAAGGAGGCTTGGGACCGCTTTCGGGTTGGATTCACTTACCGAATTTGAGTGGCTCCATGTCACAGCCATATAGCTTGTCACAACTCAACACTCCTCCAAGACTAAGAAATGATAGCTGGTATTAGTCGAGTAGGCAGAACTCGATCTAACGATGAAAGTAGGTATCTCCCTGAGTGTAACAAAGAAGGTACGCGATGAGTGTAGAATCGAATTCCTAAACCAATCCAGCTAAGCACGGAGTTAAACCAAGCCAGTCCAGCCCCCGAAACAAGCTAGTAGCTAACTCGAAAGCAAGGGTAGCTCAAACAAAGAAGTATCTCCATCCATACATTCCTAAATGCCCTGAGGAAGGAATGAACTAAGGTATTCCCTATTTTGCAAACTCGGAGTTAGCAAGTAGGAAGTGAAACCAAGTAAACCAAGCGGGTTTCACCGTAAGAAAGATCAATCATAGGCAGGCACATCCGCTAAAGCTTCCAATCTTTTTCTATGCCCGGAAAAATTCCTGTTGAAAAGATCTTCTATAGGTCCAGACCATACCCACCACAGTGAGGGTTTGAAAGCTGGATTTTTTGTTTATATGCTTAAGAAAGCACTTCCTATTGTTGCCCGGCCGGGCCGTGAAAGAGTGAAAGAAAGCTATCCAGGAAGACGCTAACCCAAGCCGTTGTTGGAATAGCAGGAAAGACAGGAAGACGCTAACCCATCAAGTAGCTCTCCGAGCCAGTACCGATCGAACTGGGAATAAACGCGTAGGTGGAGAAGCAAGTGAACTCTTAACTCTTTCTCTAGGCTCGGGGATCACCTTTTCTTGCTGCCATGAGTGCCCCTTTCTCAAACTTTTCTCTAATATAAGGGCTGCCCTTTGCTGCTATTACATGAGCTTGAAAGAGCTTTCTTTATTTATAACACTTCTCTCTTTCTCAGAGCAAGTGCTTCTGCCTCATCCTGTTCCTGAACGGGGGGTACGCTCGCCCCTGTTACATTGCCTTTTTCTATCTTTTTGATATCCTTCTCAAACAAAGTAGTAGAGTTCGCGAATCTCAACACAGAGCTCCTCATCGGTTCCATGAAGCCCTGACGAAAGACCTGAGCTGCGCTACTAAGGTAAACTTGAGCTACGGCAAGTAAACTACTTCTCTTCGCACGAGTCTACACGCTTCTTGCAAGAAAGTGACACTTCCTAACGGAATGTTACCCCCCTAAATGAGATAGGACGACAGCTTTCATAATAATTCCATAAACACCTAGCGGGCAGCTTTATCTAGTGTACCGCCCTGCCATAGTCGCGAGAGAGCAGAGGTGAGCTGTTTGTACTTCAGTAAGAACTATCTTTCTACTTCGACAAGGGAAAATCAAAAGAAAGAGTAGGGATCCTAAATAACCTATCCCGCCTAAAAGAGGTCGTATTTCCTCTTACTCGTGTACGTTTTGGCCTATACCTATAGTAAGAAAATGAAAGGCTGAAGGCTTCCACTCTACCTATATCCTTCGGAAGCTACCGCTTCTAGAATGCAAGCTTATCCTTGACTTTCTTTTTAGAGCATACCGGTCTTTCAATCGCCTACTCTTTGGCCCTTCATTATTATTAGTAAGATAGGCTCCAGCTCGTTAAACGAGCCTCTGTTTCTCTTTAAGTAGGAATTCCCGATCTATACCAGAAGGGCAGATGAGTTCTTCTTTCTTTTATCACTTAGCAGCTTGCTCGTGTTTGCACACTATAAGGAAGAAGAAAGGTTTACAGATCCTTCTTGATCTGCACCTGGATCAGATAGGGAGATTTCAGCCCTTTCCTTCCCTGCTCAATCGCTACCTTGCTTGGCTTGCTTGGCTGGGCTAGCATGCAACCCTTATTCTTAGAGAAAGCTATATGCTTTACACATGCAAGTCGAAGCCGTTCTTCACTCACGAAGGACGACTTTTCTCAATCTATTCCTGTCGGTTAGAGTCTCGCCTATTCATTGCGGCTTTCTTTGGTTTGTAACGAGATCGAAGATATATCTTATATAATGATCGAGATCAACCATCTCACAACTTTGACTCCTGCTTCTCTCTCACCGTTGCTTGATGCTGCGTATCAGACACTTTTTCTATTTCTTTATATAGTGTGTGAAGTCTAACGTCGAGAAAGGCCCTGACCCTGCCAACCAAGTCAAAAGAAAAAAGAATTCCCAAAATACGAAGTTCTCTTCTCCTTTCGTTCTATTCTTTTTTCTTCCAAAACCTTGATTTTTTCGGTATGCCGCTCCGCGAGCAAGGAGTGCCGCGCACGAGCGGAGCGAAAACAAAGCAGGAGAAATCCTTTGATTGCGTATTGAATATAGATCCATGTCTTTCTTGTTCCACTAGCTAGGACCAAATTCTCACATGTCCGTTTCGTTATTACAACCTTCTTTTTTGATGTCAAAGACCAGAAGCTACGCGCAAATTCTCATTGGATCTCGGTTGTTCTTAACAGCGATGGCTATTCATTTAAGTCTTCGGGTAGCACCACTAGATCTTCAACAAGGTGGAAATTCTCGTATTCCGTATGTACATGTTCCTGCGGCTCGGATGAGTATTCTTGTTTATATCGCTACGGCTATAAACACTTTCCTTTTCCTATTAACAAAACACCCCCTTTTTCTTCGCTCTTCTGGAACCGGTACAGAAATTGGTGCTTTTTTTACGTTGTTAACCTTAGTTACTGGGGGGTTTCGGGGAAGACCCATGTGGGGCACCTTTTGGGTGTGGGATGCTCGTTTAACCTCTGTATTCATCTCGTTCCTTATTTACCTGGGTGCACTGCGTTTTCAAAAGCTTCCTGTCGAACCGGCTTCTATTTCAATCCGTGCTGGACCGATCGATATACCAATAATCAAGTCTTCAGTCAACTGGTGGAATACATCGCATCAACCTGGGAGCATTAGCCGATCTGGTACATCAATACATGTTCCTATGCCCATTCCAATCTTGTCTAACTTTGCTAACTCCCCCTTCTCAACCCGTATCTTGTTTGTTCTGGAAACACGTCTTCCTATTCCATCTTTTCCCGAATCTCCTTTAACGGAAGAAATAGAAGCTCGAGAAGGAATACCAAAACCTAGTTCACTCGCCGAGTCTTTGTGCATCCATGGCTGAATGGTTAAAGCGCCCAGCCTATACCAACCTAAGAAAGGGGCGAAAATTCGTAGGTTCGATTCCTGCTGGATGCACTTGGAACGTTCAGTTCAATCGCTGCTCACGGAATTTAAACATATAGCTCTACCCTTATAGCTTATGGGGCACTTCACTCGCTCAACACTCGTTCAAAACATCCACTCGTTCTTCAGGAAAGAAAAGGGATAGATGACTGAAAATCCCGCTTAGAGATCGCAACAATAGTCAGAGTAGGAGTTCCCATCCAGCATTTCCCCCGTTTTACCTTCAAATTACGGTTGATCCGTCGGATTGAAACCTCCATTAGATTCGGCAACTAAGGACGAGATTCCCATAGGCTTTTATGTCCCTAATGTTCTCCTTTAATAAGGTCACCTTGACCGGGCTGGGCTCTTCACCGTATAACCTTTACCCGAAAAAGTGGAGCACAGCTAGACTTTCATCGCTTTCACTAGAACCAGAGTCATAGGGGCACTTTATTGTTTTGCCTTCCTTAAGGAAGGACTCCCTATGTTTTTTCGTGGAGCGCAGAATTCGCCTTAATCGGCGAGAGTATATACAATCTATGTGTCACTGGCAAGAGCATGATTGAGGGCTTTATACTGTAGTCTGTAACTCTTCAATTGGTTATTGGCTCTATCCCTAGCCCCTTCGTATTCCGCATCCTGCTGCTTCTTTGCTTGCTTTTCTCGATCAAGCATTCCGCAAAGAGGTAGTAGCATTTTTATTTTACAAGAATTTTCTTTTCCGGATAAGCCGGCACAGCTCTTGCTTGCTGTCTGTATGTGATAGGGTCTGGTCAACTGCCCGGCCACCTCTTTAGCTCATCTCTTGTCAACGCTAGCACCTTTTAATAAATGATGCCATTCCCGACTCGCGAAGTGAAGCTCAATTTCGATTCATTACTTCAGCGCTAAGATGTAGAACTGGATCGTATATGGGATCAAGAGATCTTCAATTTGGAATTTTCAAATATATATATTATATTGCAACCCTTCTAAGTGAGAAATTCTTCTACGGACTATGTAGGGGAATGCACGCACTATGGGGACTCCATAAAATAAAGATTTTTAGACTTAGGAAATTAAACTTCCATTCAACTATAGTCGAGAGGAAATCAGTCTCAGCGGGCACTAAAGGGGAAGCTTAGAGACGGAATTCAAATATAAGAATAGAGGAGCCGCGGGGGGTGAAGTAAAGATAACTCTAGCAATATAGACCGGGCCTGCTTCCCATTCATTCTTTTATAAGGATGCTCTTCGGCTGGTCAATAGGGCGCGTCCCTTTCGCTTCTGTAATAGAGGCGCTGTAATGGGCGCGCTTGGCTAACGCATAAAAACCTTGGTCCGCTTTCATTGGTCTAGTCCGGTCATTGCTTATCTCTTTCTTCTCTATCGGTGAATTGGGGGAAAGAGTGCACCAATTAGGGGAGGTGAAAAGGCAAGAAATAGGGAAGTAGAGTATTTGGCACACGCCGGTCAATCCAGTACGTACGTCGCTTTCGTTCTTTCCATTCAATATCCCATTACCGGTCGCATCTGTTCTATTCAGCCAAGCCAATCCCTTGCTGCTTGCTTCATCCCGCCCTGCCTGCTCAGATGCGTCAATCCGCCTATACCCTTTTCCTCGCATAGAGAGCTGTAGTAGTTCTTGGTAGGAGGGAACTAATACTTTAGATAAGGTTCATTGCCCCGCTACGCTAGCACTTAAGAGACTCTCTTAGCCCAGAGTGAGGGATCACAATAAGGAGTAACCAAAGTAGGCAGTACCGCGGTACCAGTCCACGACTACCATTTCTGTAACTTAACTTCCCCGCCCCCTGTCCACTCAGTCTTCTTTTCGGACCTCAAGAGCATAGAGTAAAGGGGGGGGCGGGAAGATCTACTCATTCAAAGGGAAAGCGCACCTCTCTATTTATTCTCACAAGAAGAAGAGCTAGTGAAATGGACCCTTTCTTCATGCCAGCGGGGGAAAGAAAAGAGGCCCGCTGCGAGAGGAGAGAGTGATTCAGCTGCTAACAAGCGCAGGTTTTTCATTAAATGAATGGTTATTCGGGAAACGTCCGTTGATGAGAAGGTCATACATAGTTAAAAAAGGAAACCAGGGCAACCTGGGCTCCGTTCGAAGAGACGAATAAAGGTCCTTCTCCCCCACATGCTCCTTCCCATGAGCAACTCGGTTGGCTTCGTGAACGAGAGCGCTGATCACCCTCACGCGGGAAGATAAACATTGAAAGGACTGAAAGGGTAGCGACGAGATGTAGATGTTGATTTTTGAGGTCGCGTACTTTAGTTATAATGCCTTCTACACGGTAGAAGCTTATACTTTTCTTTGGTCCCAGCATGACCGACCAAGCGTAACGACCGCAGAAGGTACGGCCGGAGAATTTTTCTCCAAGTCAACAGCATGTCGGGCAGGTCAAAGGTGATCCTCCAATCCGGGGAGAATCGAGAGGTCATGACAACAGTTGACGAGTGAGGCGAGGGGCTTATTCCTCTCAATCGACGAGGGCTTGAGTCCCCTACGGCCAGTACAATGCGCTAGTAGCATCTTCTATAACGCTGGCATCTTCTATAAAGAAAGCTGTCCTGGGGGACTCCGTCTCGTCTTTAGGGACTATATTCATCGTAATTAAGCAATCGTTTCTTGCGTTATCCGTTTTTTGCGCATAATAATTGCTGAACGTACGGCTTGCGGTACCGCTTATGGTACTGCTTGCGGTACGGACTGCTCTTCCTACTGTTAACAGCGCTTTCCTTTTCTCTTTTGGGGGTTTCAGGCGGGACTGCTTTTCTTTCCGTTGCGGGCTGGGATTGCTGTCATGCTTTTAGCTGAGTGCTTTCCGACCCTTTGTTTTCTTCCCGAAGTCAGACTACTACCGAGCTCCGCACCAGGGCTCAAATCATGCCTCAAGGAAACAATAGCCCCCACAACCCAAAGGCTTTCCGAGAGATCCGAGAGACATGGTTCAACTAATGGTGCACTATCCTTCTCCCAAACATTTCTCAGCGAAACCAATGAGTACAACTTATTAAACGGAAACTACGAACAAGATCTTAGAGCTGTCTCAATCATCCACAGCTCCGGGATTAATGTGCTGTTTTTTATGCTGGAGTCATGAATCGCCTCTTTGCACTTTTTTTTTACCTTTTTTTCCGTGTTCCTCTTTTTAGTAGAAAGCGAAATGAGAATAATGAGAATCATAGTAGTAGTTCCACGCCCCCTCTCGCCCCTTAAACCAACCAAAAAGGAGAAGGCGCTTTCCGAAAACGATCAAGGCAGGGATTTCCGGTAGTCATCTATCGCGACCAATGGATCAACCCGATTTCCAAGCTAGAAGAAATTAACAAAAATTCAAACTTGGAAAGACAGATCTCGCTAAAAAAAGTGGAACTCCAACCATTATCCTTATGGAAACCGCTTGCCACCGGGATCAGCCAGTTGCCCTTTCATTTTGCTTCGGCAATAGATCAAAATAGAGGCAACAAAACCACCCTACTTAGATCCCCTGGATCGCGGTTATTGGATTAGCAGACGCCGCAAGAATTGTATGGGAGTCGTCCAAGGACATTCGGCTTATCGGAGGCAATGGCCTTCGCCTACGTCAAAGACAGCCTATTCGTCCGACTAACATGTCTTCCGCTGGGATTGAGTGTCTGGTGGTACCTTCTGCCGGAGCCCCTATTGGTTTAACCAACGGCTTGCTGCTCACCTGAGTGCGCTAGTGCAATTAAGGTAGTTTACTTGCTGACTTCTTAGAGTAAGGTAGCTTGCTTACTTAGTGCTTGCACTAAGGAAGCCGCACAATGCCAAATGAGGTCTCTGGACTTCCCGTGTATTCATAAAAATTAGATCCATGATAAAGTTATGGACACGTCCACAAAACCGAAAGTCTTTCGATCCCATGCAGTCAATGCCAATGGGTGTGCTTAAGAGCTGGTGGCAACCGAATACCTTTCACACCTAACCCGGGCTTTTGCCAACAACCTTTCTTTCAAAATCCACTTGGTGAACCTATCCAAAGTCCAGGAACAGCTACAAAGGCTTCAAGAGACAGTGGCTCGAAGCATTAAGAGGAAATAGAAAGATTCGTATGAAGAGGTCCTCAACCCGGAAGGAATGAGAGGGCCCACATCAAAGGGTAGCTGAACCTACATAGCGAAAAGGGGGATCCCCTTAGGGCAAGCACTAAGCAAGTAAACTACCTTATTCGCGAGAATTTCCTCCCTCCGGTGCTGTCTCCTCACTAAGCGCTCTTCTTATCGTTTCAACCTTTCCTTCATATCTAATTTGGCCGGAAGTCTTTCTTTAGCTTGATCAGATAATGGTGCTCCACTTTTGGACATAGAGTTTGATATCACCCAATTCTTCGTTTACTAACGTAGAACTCATACTACGCTAGTAGGGGCTAATCAAAGTAAAGAGAGTCCAATCTCTGAAATAGAGCTTGGTCTCTCCATAGTAGTATAGTATACTAAGGCGTAGGTTATGACTTGATCCAATAGAGTCAGAACACCTTTATATCTAAAAGAAATGGTGCTCAATGAACCAGATTCCAAACTATGCGGGGAGAGAGCTGCTCTGCGAAGCTGGGCGTTCAGTGTTCTTATGGAGGAACCATAGACGAAAGAGAATAGAAAAGGCCTTCACTTCAAAAAAAAGCGAGGGAGTGATGGGCAACCTTAGTCTATATGTTGCTCGTGAGCCGCCAAGTACAAGTCTCGCAACAGTACTGGCGCAAAAGGATCGGTCCTTCACTTGCCGATCGTTCGCGAGTCGAGCTCGCTCTCTTGCCACGCCTTTCACTCACTCGCTTGAGTCGGGCTCAATCACTCTTTTTGTTTGGAGGATCATTCGTTCTTCACTCTCTTCATATTACCCGCGGGGAGCGCAGCAACCAAGGTGCATATTATCATATAGAAACAAGCGAAGCGTAGCGATTCGTACTACCGGAAAAGTTTCGCTAACCGAGTCCGCCGATATGCGCAAGCAAGCGTAGCGAATCACATAGATAAGCCCCTACCTGCCAGCGCGCGGATAGATAGGGCGAGCGAAGCGCGAAGAGGATGGATGTCTGAGCGGTTGAAAGAGTCGGTCTTGAAAACCGAAGTATTGATAGGAATACCGGGGGTTCGAATCCCTCTCCATCCGCGAAGTCATAAGTTATCTCTTGCGTTATCTATAGATAAGAAGGAATCGGATCGACTCGACTGAATGGGTAGCTTGTGTTATGATAGAGACGGAGGTTCTTGTGTTATGATTTAGTTAGGACTTTGTCTCCCTTTCGTTATCTTCCGCTCCCCTTGTATAGGTTGGGCAAGGGCCGGGTGGATTACCTTTGGGAGCTAAGCCGAAGATCTCGGTGGTCTTTTGAGTGGTTGATAAACTACGATTGCAGTTTTCTTTAGGAGAGTCCGATAGCTGTGAGGCTTAACAGACAAAGAAAACGGTGGATACTTCCGGGTAGAAGGTGACGACCCTAATGAATCGACTATGAAGGTGGCTGTTAGCTACATCAGCGCTCAAATTCCTTCATCGTCCCTGGCGCTATGAAATAGCCCTGTGTACATAAAATTTGCTTTTCCTGCAATATCAAGGAGAATGGTAAGTAGTAAGTGGAGTGAATAATGCGCGATAGCTGTTATTTAAGCAAGGTAGTTTCTCGAAACGGAATTGCGTGGCTCTACAAACTAATTTGAGTTTTTCTTTGAATGCGTTCCGCTCCGCCTTTATCATAAGGAAGTTTGCTCCGCGAACTATAGAAATTCTAGCCCCTTACGTGTGTAGGGGGCCGGCAGGCCGGGTGCACTACTGGGATAGTTTACTCACTCGACTGAAAGGAAAAAGCTTGCTTCGCTCCTACTGGTACTATTTCTGTGCCTTAGCTCGTAGTTGTGTTAGCTGTAGTGCTGTCATAGACTGGAACAGAGCTGCCGCATCTCTCCTACATCTTTGTGCGGTACACGAGTCTAGCTGACCCTGAAATTGCTGGGTTTTCGGTATCTATATGAAGGGTCAAAAACAGGACTTTATTTATTTACAGAAAAACACGGGTTTTGATATCGTGAGATACACTAAATCACATAGGGCATCGGGATGTTCAAAAAGAAGTTTCTCTAGCCAGAACTTTTGAGGGTTCCCTGCTAGCCTCTCTTTTTCACAGTTGGTGAAGTACCTACCTATTTGTGGAACTACGAGACTTCTTTGTCTATGGGATTTCAAATTTGATACTAATACTAATACTAGGCTTGGTGAGCAATATCATCTCAAGCTTTCACTTGCTGCCTATGCCCGGCCCTGGATGGGAGCCCACTGAATACCTGATGCTCGTGGGTTCGACTCTCACTTGGATGTTTTCTTTGCGCTTGGCTGATGAAACCCCAAAAACTTCTTTGCCGAAAACCTTAGTTTGGGTACCTCAAGGTCATGGTAATACCTAAGAAATTTAAAAAGGGGCTATTTATGATGCCCGTCTGCTTCCGCCCTTTCATCTTTTTTACCGGTATATGCTTCTACTTCGAGGTCCATCTAACTAGAGTTACTGCTTCGATCACAACTGATACTACAGGCTGAACATCCCTTGATCAACTGAACACTGGAGCTTTGCTCAGAAGAGGAAAAAAAAGACTTTAACCTTTAACGGTACCATCTTCATAGCTTTCGCAGGGCTTTGGAACAGCCTTTTATGGCAACTTCGTCGCGCATGATCCTATTATGAATGAAGATGGGGCCTTCGATAGATCTGACAAAGCTTTCGTGGGGCATTTATTGACGTTGCTAAAATTTAAGTTTTGCTTCTCCATACAAAGCGGACGGGTTTCATGCAAGTTGCACGATTGAAATGGACGGCTAGGAAGGAAAAAGTAATGTAGGCCAAAAATCCCGAGAAAGATAGATAACAGGAGGAGTCCGATTAGTAGATTAGAAGCATAGTCCTTAGCTTTTAGAAGCTAAGCAAGTCAACTGATTGACCTAACCCTTCTCTTCTTCCCTCCGATTTCGATCTCCTCTCTTCCTCTTCTTGATAGCAAGAGTCATTGCTATAACTGAAATCCATTCATGACCTACTTCTTCCAGCGGCTTTTCGTAAGCATTTAAGAAAGCAGCTCACGAACTAGACAAAGAAGAGAGAATCGTCCGTTTTCAAGGTAACTGATTAGCGGCGGCTGATTACCAGTGTGACATGGATCTTCCCTCTATCTCTGAGGTGCGGTTAGGTTCTGGGGTCGGATCGGGTCCCGCAGTGGGCTTGGCCTCTGTAACGAATCTAGCCACTTCTCTCAGCCGGTAGCCCCTCTTCTAGGACTTGCTACCAGCTCTGCGAGGATGCCCCCTTACCCTTACATGTCATCTTCCCCTACCTATTTTTAATCGGTCTTTGCGGGTCTCCTTCGTTCTTGTGATGGCACGGTCTTGTGGTAGAGCTACATAGAGGGCTGTGCGTCGGGCGATAGAGTCAAACTCGGCCTACTACGACAAATTTCCTCCACTTTATGCTTAATTATTCAAATATGAAGCCTTGATTGCGTCTTTGTCCCTGTTTGCGACATCAAGAGAGAGCACACGGGTTGGCAATGAATGTGAACAGAGTGGGCCGAACGGGCAATCTGCGCCTATTAAGAAAGGAACCTGAACTATGCCAGTCAATTCAGCTACACTACTACTACTGCTATGAGGAATCGATAGAGGGCTAGAAAATCGGCTTTGAAAAGCCTTATCGTCGGTTCTGTTGGAATCCGGTTTTTGGATATGAGCACATAAGTCTCGGAAAAAGAAGTCCATCTGCCCCATTTTGTATTTGCTGTGCCTTGCCTGGCTCTTCCTACTCATTCCTAATCGGCGTTTTGGAACTGTTGGACTTAGACCGTCATATTCTTTTTAAAATTAGAGTCTTCCACTTCTCCGGAGGAGAGAGGCTTGCGAGCGAATCGCCACTCAGATTGCTAATCCATTATGAAGTCACCAAAAAGACTAGAAGAAGTAGTGGATCATAATGCAGAAGGTCCAGTACAAGAATAGAAGGATGACTATCGGGATTGGAAGAGTCGTATCCACCTTGTTTGCTTCCTTCTTTTAGCAGAGAGTTGGACCCGCATCAACTTGTTCGGCTTCTTTATCATGCAATTTGGTCCTCACCTCAACAGGGGATAGTTGAAGTTTCTTCGCACAGCCATTGAGTCTCGGTTAGTTAGTGACTGCCTTAAAGGTATACAACTCTTGACTCTTCAGAGCCAACAGGGGGAGACCGGCTCTGTCTTAGAGAAAGAATAAAGAGACAGCATTCAGAAGATCATATTTGAGAATATCCCATGCCACTCTATAGAATGAACCTGAAAAGCCATCTGGTCCAGGAGAACTATCAGCTGACATAGAGAAAACCACATCTCGAACCTCCTCCATAGCAGGTAATCGGGTAAGTCAAAAATTCTCCTCTTCAGTGAGGAATGACTTGACAAATTTCTTCATCAATATAGTGTTCCTTCGAAGAAAGAATCTTTTATAAATAGGTTTTAGCTAAAGCACCAATAGTAGATTGATCTTCCACCCAAGTATTGTATTGTTTGAATCCTTGATTCTCCTAATTAGGCTTCTTTTAAATTTCTTGCTCGAAACCGCATGGAAAATAAGAGTATTCTTGTCACCTTCTTTAAGCCATTGAATACCGGATTTCTGACGCCAAAAGAAAGGTCTCTTCCATGAGAAGAGTATGGTTCAGATCCTCTTTGGCGTCATTAAAAGCAGTATAATTCCCATCAGTCCAACAATGTTCCAAAGCAATTTGAGCTTGTAGCAGTTTGTCTTCGGCTTTCTTCCACATTATCAAAGATGTTGCCAAAGATATCCTTATTCCAGATTTTCAGATGCTGTTTTACGCTCTTAAGTCTCTGAAAAAAGATGTCAAAAGGAGAACCCCAAGCCCACGAATACTAAAAAATTTGTAAGAAGTCGGGGAATCTACATGTTCTGACATTTGAATGAAGATGGATGAAAAGACACGCCTTCGTCAATCTGGATAAGCATAGGAGAATGATCTGATGTTGAACGTGGTAAGTGTTTCACCATAGTAGATAGAGAGAGAAAACATCAGCCCAAGCCGGATTAGTGAAAACTCTGTCAAGCCTCGCCCAAACAAAGCCCCATCCTCTTTGTTATTCGACCTGGTATACTTGCTGCCCTCATAACCGCAGTCAATGATGCCACAATCATTAATCATTGCATTGAATTCCTCTAAAGATAAAGATTTGGAGGTCTGCCACCAAGTTTTTCAGACACATATGAAATTGCGTTAAAATCACCCGCAACCATCCATGGACCTTGTATGTCTTAGGACAGTCATTTTTGTTTTTCCCAAAGAAGCCGTCTCTCCTGAATGGAGCACTTTGCATAAACAATGGTAAGCCTTACCAGATCTGAATTAAGGAAGCTGATGCCGACTGTGATATACTGTTCAAACGCGTCGACAAGCACTACATTCACTTCATGATTCCAACAGAGCCATATTTTATCATCTGCCTCTTGATTTGCCAATGAAAAGTGGAAACCCATTCTGTTGGAGAATTCCTTAATCTTATTAGCATGGTGAAGAGGTTCAAGAATAGCAGCAATCAACGATTTTTTATACGTCTTTTTTTATAGAAGCTTGACAACCCTCCTCGCAACAATGAATGAGTTGGTCAAGAAAAGAGTAAAAGAGGCCAAGGAAAAGGGGGAGGATAACCGCATGATCACCAAACCTTATCCGGCTTGGATAGATTCCGTGCCGTATACGCCAGGGTGGGTTCTCTCAGCCAGACTCAAGTTCGACGGAACGGGGAGACCCGCACCAGCATCTAGCGCATTTCCTGGTAAGATGTGTTCCGGTAGCGCAGAATGGGGCACTGTGCCTTAGGCTTTTCGTACAATCATTGGAGGGGCCCGCCTTTACATGGTACGCCCACCTCTCTGAAGAGTCGATCCCGACTTGGGAAGCAAGGGTCTCGGAGTTCCGGAAGCAGTTCAGCAACACACAAAGAAGGGTTGGAGTGCCCGAACAACTCAAGACCAAGCATGAACCTGTCACGGAGTTCATTGCAAGGTGGCGAGCCCCTACTTTTGCCTGTCCCCAGAAGTTGACTCCGCAAGAGCTCCTCAAGATGTGCATGAACAACTTCAGGCACGACTTGTCGTCGACCCCAGGGATTCGACGACTTTTGCACTAAAGCTCACGATGCGGAAGCACATCTTAGCAAACGGCGGCGTCCTACGAAGTACTTGAAGTTCGTTCCGTTACCTTATTAACAAAGTAGACGAATAACTCTCTTTCTCTATTAGAAAAGTGGACTTCTTTTTCACAGCCTATATGCGTATGCGGAAAACTAGAGGCCTTACTTTTCTTTTCTTTCTCTTGCCCCGACATAATTCGGGGCTTTCGGTTCCGTTCTGTTCTCCCTCTCTACCTCTTCTTTTTGACCTAACTTCAAAATCTTTTATGTCCGGCCATACCAACATGGGAAACCTGGCTTCCCTCCCTTTGAAGTGCATTTATCAGATCCGCTCCCCGAGTCACTAGAAAGAGGGTGAAAGGCCCACTACTTCTTCATTCATGGCCTCTTTTTTTTTATTGATCTCCCCATTCGACCTGAGGCAAAAGAGAAGTCATACAAAGAAAGGTTATTTCATGGAATGCATAACGGGCGGGCCCCCTATGGATTCCTCCAACTCAATGAATGAAGGGAGGAGTATGAGGAAGGCCGGCTTTCTATATGAAGATTCAAACAAAAAGAAAAAGGGTCAAACCATATCTTACTGAATAATCTGACTGAATGAGGAAGAGCTCTTTATGTGGTCTCACTTTACCACCATCTGAAATGCGCGAAACTTCGATTGGTGGAAGCCAGTCTATGAAGATTCTCTCTTTTCTTACGTGCAATTCCCTTCTTTCGGTAAGCATCCAGTATCTCAGCAAATGAACATTTCTCTAAGCTTATCCTGTAGCTTATACGTCGTTTGAAAGCTGCTTCAAGGATCCAACGAATAGCTAAGGTTTGTTGACGATCCCTGGCTACAATCCCAGGGACATCATAAATAGTACCTGCGACTCCTACCTTTTCCACTTCGCATATGGGCTTTATATTCTCTACGGCGTCAACCATAAGTTTGATTACATCGCGTTCGGTTTGAGCTAGGCGATGAAAAGTTTGATAAACAATAGCACGAACTCTCGTTCTTTTACCTTCTTTCATGCGAAAGTTGACCAACTTCTTGATCAATTGTTTTTGCTCACCATCCAAGCCCCACATATAGCTTAGAATTTCCGAGCAATTGGAAGCCGCTTTCGATGACGAGGCCGATAAATTGATATTACGCGATCGTTACTGTCCATCTTTATCAGCCAACTCCCCTGTTTCCATCTTTCCTTTCAGAGTTTACCACTCTTCATAGCTTCTTGAACTTTTATGAGGGTATCGCTCCGAGTATACACTCTCGCGTCATACGGCTCCGTCCCGGAATCTGGACCTTTCTTTCAGAACCTTTGACCAACGGGTCCTCGAACCAACCTGTCCTCCCCCTCGGTAAGCGGTTTCTTTTCATTCATTCATTGATTGATTCAAGGTAGCTGTAGCTTGCTTCCAAGTCCAAGCCACGCGCCGGTTGCCCCCCGCCGAGCGCCGATATTTCTAAAATTTTCTTGCTCGTGGAAGCTCGTATTGTTTCAAATAAAAAAGATATGCTCTATCAACTCCTTTCCTTTTTGGCTACGTACCGCCGCTTTCTGTTGCCTGTTTTCCCCTCCGCAGGGGGGGGGGCTCCAGCTCAGGAGCTGGGGGGAGGTTGAGATCGGGAAGCGGCCGTTGCGAGGGGCCGACACCGCCTCCGACGGAAAGAGGCAATTGGTCCATGTAAGAAAGAACCCAATCGATCCAGTCTACAAATAGAGCAAAGAGGGCCGAAAAAAAGTCAAAAGAAGTAGCAGGATCACAAATTGGATCAAAAGCTTGCGCACCAGTGGAAACATGAGCTGGCTTTTACAGTATCTTCTATAGAATAATGAGCACTGTGAACTATCTGCTTCAAAAAGAGAGTTGTAAGAATGAAAGTTCAACCTCAGGATGTGATGAGTCGACATCGAGGTGCCAAACGACTCCGTCGATAAGAGCTCTTGCCCCCAATTCAAAACAGAACATAGCGTTCCTTCCGCAACGCAAGGCTGATATGTTTCGTAGCAGCCAAGGATGAGTTCGATCCATTAGGTTCTTCGATTTGTTCGGAAAAGAAACGAGAGACAAGAAAACATCTTTGATTACGATTAAAAGGAACAATCTCAAATAGACCAAGATCCAATTTCGGGTCATTTCTTGGTGAACATGATCTGCCATAATCTCTTCGATCCCTTCATTTATGTGCCAGAATAAAGAGAGATTTAGTAGGAAAGTGGAAGACACTTTTTTGTATATGAAAATCAAAGGGAGTGGGAAAGCTGCAGTAATTCTTTGGAAAAGCCCGATTCTCTTTGTCTTCGAGCTTTCATTCCTCAATCCACTGTTTCGTTCCTTCATATACCTCCCCACCAATAGATAGAGACAAATGGGAATAACCGAACCACGTCTACAAAATGCCAGTACCATGCTGCTGCTTCAAAGCCAACGTGATGCTCCTTGGTCAGATGACCAAGATATTGGCGAATACCACATATGATCAAGAAAAGAGTACCTATAATCACATGAAAACCATGAAAGCCAGTTGCTAAGAAAAAGGTAGAACCATAAATACTGTCCGAAATAGTGAAGGGTGCTTGATAATATTCCATTCCTTGAAAGCCAGTGAATACTAGAGCCAGTGAAACGGTAGCTACTAAAGCGTAAACTGCTCGTTTTTCCTTCCCCGCGAGTATAGCATGATGAGCCCAAGTTACGGCAGCTCCGGATGAAAGGAGAATAGGGGTATTAAGAAAAGGGATTTCCCGAGGATCTAAAACCCCAATCCCTTTTGGGGGCCAAATACCTCCGATCTCTACCGTAGGTGCCAAAGAAGAATGAGAAGAAGCCCGAAAAAAAGCAAAAAGGAACATAACCTCCGATACGATGAACGGAATAAAACCATATCGAAGTCCTAATTGTACAACTTTGGTATGATGTCCTTCCAACGTGGATTCACGTAGAACATCTCGCCACCATACGAACATGGTATATAGGAGAAATATGAGGCCCAAACTGAGAAGTGTTGCACCCCCTTGGAATGGGTGCATGTACATCACACCCCCTACGGTGGTTGCCAAAGCTCCGAGTGAACCCGAAATAGGCCATGGACTGGGATCTACCAAATGATAAGAATGCCTCTGAGATTCAATCATAAACCACTTAGCCTCGGTTGTATGTAAACCCCCCCCCCTTCACCCCCACCCCCTAAAGTGGTAAAGAAGGGCTTCGTCTTTCTTTTTTTCTATCTGACAGGACAAACAAATAGGAAGGGATGGTTCTTTCATTGCATTGATAGAAATCTAACTAGAAAAAGATCTCTCTATTACTTTGAGAAGAGAATCGTTGGTTTGACCGACGAACTACGTGGGAAAATGGACCTTCTTTCTTTTATTTTCAGCAAGCATTTTTGGAAAGTAAAAATTCGATTCAGTTCGGTTTTGGAAAACTTGCTGGTCGCGGATCGGTGCGTTCTGCGCCGCCGGCGTCCTAAAATCAAAGGCGCAGGTTGATCTCTCTGGTTGAGGCTGCATTCATTTTGACACGTGGGAAGGGCTTACTCTCCTAGCGGCTCAGCTTGGTCCCGCTCCCTTCCCGCACTATTCCCCCCCCCAAAAATCAATCTTTATAATCTCGATAACCTTTCTGAACGTCCGTCTTCGCGGGGCGATTTGAAAAGGGGTATATCTTTCTTGTAGTGCCTTCCATTCCACTATTCTGATCGAGAAAGAATCTCTTCCTAACGACCAAGTCATAATGAGATTAAAAAACGATGCTTCCTTGGCCGTGTGGAACATGGATTAGCATTATGTCATTCCTACAAGTGATCACCCATCCAGGATTGGAAGAAGTGCTATATGAGGACTTCGAGATCAAATCTAATATGTTTCTTTCCATTCCTCGTGAGCCACTTATTTCTCCGAAACAAGAGATCAAAGTGATTTTCCTCCTTTTTCCCAATAAGTCGACGGCGTTACACCATTGGGATACTTCGAATAAACTAGAGTACATATAGGATACACCGGTGCTAAAACCTTTTCTCAAGATATCTTCCAAACTGTTGGGGTCGTTGCTCCGGATGTTGTTCCCCCGGTGTGAAACCAGTTGGTTCCGTAGTTTTAGAATTCTGCTGATCCCAAGTACTCCATCTCCATCATTGCATATGGGAATATAGAAAGTAAAGAGGAAAAGGCATGACCAGAAGAATTGTGTGAAATAAGTGAATTTATCCAGTTGAGGCATTCTTGATTGAGAAAAAATTATTCCCTCCAGAAAAGAGTTGTTCTTACCTTCCTGTACGAGTAGTGAAGAGCTATAGAGAGCTGTGGTTGGTTGTTGACCAACGGAAAGCATGGGAGAAAGAAGGAGTCACAGGATGATATCATAATTTTGAATTGCTCTTATAACCCTACGATAGGGAATGCTCTGCCGAGTCCCATCTCTTGAGATTTGGTCTAAATGCCTATCTAAGGTACGCGCAGTAAGCGCGTCCTCCCCATTGTTAAAGAGGGTTACCCGTATTTCGGCTATCTGTGCGCGAATACTAGCCGGATTATAGCCGTCGTAGACCAATGCTGCTTCTATCCTTTTTTCTATCAGCATCTGCCTATCCAGGGTCTGCGTCAATGCGACGAGATCCGGATAAGCGGTACGCTTTAAGAACTGCAAATTTAACCGTGGGTAAAGTCCCGCCTCCCGCTCGGCATCGGACATTAAAGGTTGCATTAGTTGGGGAATTTCCGGCGGGACCGGAATATGCACCGGTGCCCCATGGGGAACATCGGTGTCGGGGGGAACCTCCGGTGGAGAAAAACCTACTGGAGAACCGATTCCCCCGTCGCAGGCGGCTACGGCGCTGTTTAAGCACAACAAAGTAAAAATTATACACATAATAAAGTCGGTCGACCTGATTGCTTCTAGAATGGCAAGCAAAAGCCCTTTTTCCTTTTTCTTTAGGAAATGTATGATGAATAAAGCGCCCATAACGAGGGTTATGGATACAATTAAAACCGAAAAAATTTTTCCATCAATAACGGGTTGGACCGTAGGCGTTACCCCATATTCAACCGGACTCAAAGTGAAGAATTGCCATTTTAGAAAAAGCAGATTTTAGGTTTTTTACTATATGAAATCCACACTTTGACACCTAAGATTCCGTAACGAGTAGGTACTTCCGCAGGAGCATAATCTATTTTCTGGTTTAATACATTACGAGATGTTTTTCCATACTTTCCGCATTCAGTTCTAGCTATTTCTGCGCCTTTTAATCGACCTGAACAACATATACGGATCCCCTCAACCCCTTTTTTCATTACTAATGGAATATCCTTCACTATTTTACTAAAAATGGAACGAAATGATCTAGTTTTGTTTCTCAGTTGAAAAGAGATGTCTTGAGCAATCGGAGAAGCACTTTGATAAACAGATTTTATCTTGACCGACTCAATTAAGATATTAGTGTTTGTTCTATTAGACAACAAAGATCGCATTTTTTTCACTTCGTTCAAATAAGAGTTGTACCCGTACGGAATTATGCTGTTTCTCAGTATGATCTCTATCATAATCTCTATTCCCCTTATCAATTCTCCTATCCTACCTAGGTATATGAATTTCTCTATCAATTCCATTACCCTATCCTTACCCATGAGGTTCCAACATTTGATCCTTAATTGACCTAGGAGTTGTCCCCGGGCATCCTCAAAAAAAAGGTTATTATACATCCCAATCCCATCCCTTGGAAAGAAAAAGGTAGCACCGAAAAAAGGAAAGAGCGAGATGGTGGTTTTTGTTGTTCCCGCGAAGCGAAGATCATTCGCCAAGCGAATGAAGCGGGTCAACCTCTTTTTGGCTTCGGCCAAACACTTTTTCTCGCTGGTCAAGCTTTCTACAAAAAAAGCGATGCGAGAACGTATTCTCTTATCTAAGCTTCTTCCCTGTGCATTCGCTCCCCCCATCGTAGATGGTTCAGCCACGCCCGGTGCCACGAAATGATTGAGAACTACGATGGGGTCGAAATACATTTGGTTTTTTGTATTCAATAAGTATTGCATGACCGAATAATTGAAGGAGGGGCGCACTGCAGGGAGGGTCCTTTTAAGTAGATGACTCGTCGGGCCGTCGGAGCGGGACTTCTTTGGCAAAAAGAACTTGAATAACTTAGTTTTTCTGAAGGAGTCGTCATTTTCTATCAGGAACGCTATGTCATTTACAACCCTGGCGTATTTCGGGTGCTTGAAGGCTCTGCTGACCCGAAGTGATTTAGAAAGATTCTTCTTTATCGATGGTGATCGGTCATGGTATCCATAGCGTTGCTTCTTTTTCGGCCAAATCCGAATTTCGTTTTGCTTCTCCCGGTCGTCGAGCCTGATCGACTCGACTCTTTTCCCTGCCCCCCGGCCTCTCGCTTCGTTTCGTTCTTCTTCTGTATCGTCGCTTGAATGAAGACACCCGATCGGCCCGACTTTCCCAAATGCCCACCGCCGGCCCTTCTCTTTTCCGGGTCTGGATTTTTCGCGTCGTTTCAGTCGTCGTGGTCGACGGGGAAGAAAGAAATGAATGAATGTTCTTTTGGGAAAATGTAGAATAATACACGTACCGAGACGAAAGCCAAAGGTCAGTCTCGTAGGTGGACGTATTGAACCGAAATAAGATCTCAGATTGACATCTTGATACACTGATTTACCATAATAATAAATAGAGTCAATGGGGACTCCGCCGCGGGAAGAGCCGCTTCTTTCTTGCTTGATAGTTGGGGCTTCCATTCACCAACGCAGAAAAAAGTGCTCCCCGAACCGTGCTGGATAGTAACCCATCACACGGCTCTCAAACCCAACCCGTGGTGGATCCCGGGGGACAAAGTCAAAGCGCTTGATCCTTTGCCCATACTTTGAGATGCTCCTCCCCGCCGATCAAGCAGCGACGCTGCTCGTGATAGGCTTAGCTTTAAGCCGCTATCGTTCGGTTCAAATAAGTCAAGTCCTTTCGGTCGGTTCGCTCAGGCGGTCTTCCCTTATCTTCCCTTACGTTCAGAGTGGTTCTGGTTTTTTAAAGGAGCACCGGCCGAGCGCCCTGAATGAATAAGAAATGGACAGCATAGGGAATCAATGATTCTTATTCAACCGAGTTGAAGCTAGCAACATGTCGATTACACACCGGAGGTTGGTAAGAACTGAGGGACAATGCCCCCCTAACCTAAGTGGGCCCGCCGGCAAAGCAACTGGTACTTGATCGGGCGGGTGGGGGCGGTTTGGTTTCGCGCAACGCCCTCGCAGCAGGAAGGGGCAGTTGTCATTTGAAAGGAAACGCCCGGGTTCCAAACCTGCGCACCGTGAAAAAAAAAAACGCCCTATATATTCTATTAGTAAAGCCTAAATGTCCTTCTAAAGCGCTAACGCGCCTTATATTATTTGGTAAAGCAACCTTTCGCCTTTATTGATATGATATAAAACAAGCTTACTTACTAATAAAGCGGCAACAAGCACCTTCTTCTCAAAAAGTAAAGTTTCGCGCTTGTTGCTTTAGAAAAATGGCAGCGTTAGCGCTTTACTAATATTAATATATAATATATCAAGTAAAGGCTCTTTTCCTTTTCTACGAATCTACAACTCTCTTTACTGAGCGAGACTCCATCCATATCCCTACTAGTGGTTTTTTTTCTATCATTTGTATGACAGTTTAAACCAGGCTCCATTTTTGATAGTTTTCGGTCTTAATCAAGATAGATCAGGGGCGCGTCAGAACGGTCGGTGGCTGCTTAGTCTCATCCGAGAATCTCTTTGTACTTTTTTCTTTGAAAAAAAAAAAGAAAGAAGGGGTTCGATTTAGGCTCCTTCCCTTACAGAGCATAGCTGCGCTAGCAGGTACTACGAGCCCTCTGTCCCGCGCATCTAACCAGCTCGCGTGGTTCACCGGTTCCACCGAAAACTCTCATTTGTTGAAGCGGAGGCATAGTGCGCTTTAGGCGCCGAGCGAGAAACGTCTCTTCTTTTCGATTTTTTCACCGATCTGAAACTTAGCACTTGTTTTCTTATTGATTCCAGGGGCGGCGGCGTTCTTGAATGAAGTCTATCCGAACCGAATTAGCACTTCTCAGATCAGGCTAGGCCTCTCCGGCCGAGCTGGGCGCTGGGGCCCTGGATGCGCTAGCGATCGGCACATAGGGGAGTGGTTGCCCGGGTTTCTCGGCCTGGTCTCCTGCACCTCGCATTCATGATATCTACATTCAACTGTGCCCCGGAGACACGGTCGAAGCACGCCTGCCCAGTGTGCTTCTTTCACGACATGCTCTGGTCCCGGGTGTCCTCCAGTGGTCTTCTAGCGTTAGAAGAAGTCGTGTCCGTTCCGGACATCTGCAATGTCCTCCCACGCTTTTTTTTAATATAGGACAAACTGAAGTAAAAGACTGACCCATTCGGTGACTTTCGCGGTCGCCCTCACTGAACCGACTTGAATCTGAACTACGATTCTGATCAAGTCGTACTGAAATCGGATTTCCTTTTCGTGCCATATGCGCTTATACTTGACTTTCCCCCTTTTGATTCCCGGTCCAATATTTGTTCTCGAAAGTCTTCGTTTTCGTTGCTCTAAGGTACACCTGAGCACCTTTTGGTGATGCGATGGTTTGACTCTCTCACTTGAAGCCTTCAAACAAAGAAAGCTACTCCACTATATATACTCAAATTTGTTCATATACGAAATTTCTGCTCCATTCCTGCTGGCTAAAGGAACGGCATTGTTCCGCCCGTTGACTCTATCATTGTCGGGGAAAATGGAAATGTCCAAATTCATCCTCGTTTCTCTGCTTCTCTTTCCAGGAATTGTATATAGTTAGGAGTCGGAGCACGGGGATAGATTGCCGTTCCTACTATGGTCTGATTGCAATAAGCTCGTGGCAGGGTGCTCAAAGCGCTGCTATTGTAGATTAATTAATTGCAGCAAGATCCGCTAACTCACTAGCAGATAGAAATGCTACCGCGTATATAGGTCAAACGTTGCTGCCCATCTATCACAACAGGGAAACTGAAGGAAGTGGGAAAATACATACCAAAATCTCTCTTTCTCCGGGAAATTCCTGCTTCATCTCGAACTGCTTCTTCTGTCACAGCTTCGTCAACCCGTAAGTAAGGTAGCAGGAAGAAATCTACTCCGACTTCAGTCGGGGTTGAACTCCTCCCCCCTCAATACCACTCTCTTTGCTTCCGACTTTAAGAGGCCTGTAGAGGAACTGAAAACTCTTCTCGGTCTCTACCGATTGCTTGACTTAAACAAGTGAACCCCTTTCTTGCATCTGTGAGATAATGTAATGGCTCTAATTCACTCTCGGATCTCACTCTCCTTCTGGGGAAGAGACTTTAGTCATTGATATCAAGCCAAAACAAACGGTACTTTACTTTAATCAAAAAGGCCAAGGAAAGAAGTACTAGTGGTAGTGTTTCGTCTTATCTATTATTAGTAACGTTCAGTGGGCCGAAGACTTTCCTCTGTCTTTCAAGTGTGAACCAGTTCTTGTATTCGGCATTGGTTGGGCATGGAGGAAGCTAAGCCCTTAAATTGGAATGCTTTGGGTTTCTTTAGTAAGAGAAAAGCACTGTTTAGCTGCTTAGATCCTCTTTGAGAGAAAAGTCCTAATCAAAGTCGAACGACTCGAGGGCTTCCTAACGTAGCAGTCTAATTGTTGTATTCGGCGGGTGATAACAACCTTCTCTTCGACCTTCCGATCAGATCACCCTGAAATAACGGTGGCGAAACCCGGCATTCTACTAGTAGTAGTAGGAAAAGGCGCTTTCTTGGGCTTTAAAAGGAGACCGGCGTATCCCTGGTCTTCAAAAGTGGAGTCATTCCTTCCCCTCTGGACGCCAGCCTTCCTTCTAGTCGAAAGGTGTTTACTGCCCCTACTTTCAGATTCCCTGAATTCCACTCAAGGGCACCTGTAACAAACAACAATAGGGTAGGGGTTTAAACCCAAAAAGGACTGGTGGTCATTCGTGAACAAGCCCTGCTAACAGCTCTTTGTCCGATTCTATTCTTATTTCCTGCGGTCACCGGGAATTTCATTAGACCTTGAATGCGCGGCGCTTGAGAGCATCGAATCGTTGCTGCTTTTGCTATTGGTCTACAAATCGCTGCAACCCTCCGTCCTCTTTTGAGTAGAATGATGGGCTCTTAGGAATAGAAGTGGGCCTGAATGGAGCTTCTAGGACTGTGTTGACTGAAGCTCTCTTTGTCCATCTAATCTTGATTTGCTGTAAAGAGCCGATAGTGTCAATTGGCTTATTCGCAGCTCACTTCCTGAATTTAGGAGTTAACCCGGATTTGAGAAACTTTCTGGCAATTAGCCTCTTTCGGGATCTTCTATGACTCTCTACTCTATTAGCTTCTTTCTTCCCGCCTAAGAAGGAGCTGTGGGACTCTTTGGATCAATTGCTGAGGAGCAGACGATCTTGGCTTAGAGATTTGGTTAGCTTGTTATCGCTTTTTAGGTTCTTGCTCTGGTTTTAGGGAATCCCTCACCCAGTTCCATATGGGGATGAATCCAATCCTAGGGCATTAACCTTTCTGGGGGGAGTTTTTTCGAAGTAGCTGCAATTGGTCTAGAATCAGCTGCTAGAGAATAGGCCGCTTAGGGGTCCCGATTTGCTAACTGTTCAATTAACCAGTGTTCCGTTTGCAATTGAATGCGTATCAGGATCTGATCTATAAAGAATTAATTCCCTTCATTCGATCTCAGATGGCAAAGGAAGTCAGTTGAATTTGAACGATGCCCTCATTAACTATGTCATGTCACTTCCGGCGGTAGGGCCATAAAGCAGAGACAGAGAGAGGCGTCGGTGAATACGGCTGTCATGTATCTTGATGGTTCAGCCAAGTTCTGGTGCCCTCGCGGGGTCCTTTGGTCCCAGTGACGGTGAAGTCTCTTCAAGCTCCTTTCTACCGATAGAAAGACAATCAGCAAGGCATAACAATCAGCCGGATAGCTTGTTCGAGTTGACACCCCTCTCTGTTACCTTATACTCTGAGATAAGAGCTTGACAACCACGAGGAACCGACAAAGCTGTTTTATCGATTCTCCGCCTCCTTTTAGTTTCGGCACCGCTAAAGATGTTATTTTGATTCCACCCAATGCATTGGAGCGGGGAAACGGAGTTGTACTCCCCTTCTTTCTCTATTGAATTTTCTTTAGTTTTTCATGCTCTATCTTCTTTTCAGGTGTATCACCTGGGAAACAAATTCTGGCACAAACACTAGGGAATGAAAGAAAGGTTCAGCAGGAGATTCCGACCTTGACAAACTAAGGCATATGGACGACTTAGGTGGAGTATATTCTTTCACTCCGGTCTCCGACTTCTTTGACCTCTATAGATTCCTCTTTTAGGGATTCTAGGGAGAGGAATGAGAGGGAAAATCAGAACTTTGTCTTTCTTCTGAGCTGTGGGACTGGTGAGGTGGAACGTATTCCTTTTGAAAGAGGATATACGAGATTTCTGTTCCATTCCTTTATCGGGTGGGAGGGGTTTAGAGCCAGTTAAGCCAATAGCATATCTAGCAGCAGCTTCAGTAGCACTAGCTACATCAGTAGATCATTGATTAGCATACCTCCTCTGAATAGTCTACGTGGCCCCCCAGTTTCTACTACTATTAATTATAGTTAATCCAGTAATGCAGACAGCCCTTACTCTCTTAAAGAGCAGGAGGTTTAGCGTCAACTCATTCAATGAATGTTGTTTCATTCACCACGCGGCTGAATCCTAATCTGTATTTTCCAGCAGTGGAATGGGACAGTCATTTGTCTAAAGAGAAATGGCCGTATAGCGGCTCTCTCTCATAACAGAAGGAAAGCAAGCAAGAACGAAATGAGCGCTTACCCTATCGACCGAACGACCGAAGCTACTATCCGCAAATCATTAACTCCTAAACTCAAGAACTACAGGAATGGTAATCTACTGAGCTAGCCTCCCGTTATGCGCCAATGCTTGAACAGGACCGTTGACCTTTACCAAAAGAAAGAAGAGCTATTGGCCAGTTTCCTATAGTTGACCGATACAGCTCGACCGATTGAGACAGGGCAGATGCGACCGATGGAAGGGATCTAATTTGAAGAAGGAAGTCATTTTTGGACTGATTCCGACCGTTTACCAGAAGACAAGAGATTCGCGGTATGGCTTCAGAAGACGTACTCATTATACAGATATCGTTTAACGAATTGCCCGATTGCCGATTCACTGCGCCTACCTATCCCCAATCACACAGGAATGTTCGCTTGGCCGCCTACCAATGATGCCTTTCACTTTCAGACAGTTCCCCGCGCATCAAAGGACTTCACTTATAAAGTCAAGATAAGGAAGGGTGGTCGTAGATCAGGGAATGCCTTTATTGTTAGAATTAGCCGTAGAGAGAGCGCCTATCTCTCATAAGAGAAGAGAGGGAGAGCTACCATTTGATAGTATATGAGTTGGACTGAAATTCCAAGCGCTCCTAGCTCAGAAACCACACACAGACAAACACATGGAGGCCCAGTCCAACTCATAAATCATAGACTAACAAATATACGTGACATACACAACCTGCGTGAAGTTTTCTTTCATCTTAATAAATCAAAGCTGTTTGTAAAATGCTACTTTAATTTCTGCAACAAGTAACAGCAGTTTCTTATCATACACTCTTATTCTTTGAATGAATGAATCAACAAAATGTTACTCCCCTTCTCTGTATCTTCAAAGACAGAAGTACACATCACAGGAAAAACCCAAAAACAGAAGCAGAAGAGCAAATACTGGTAGATGGCTAGCAGATTAGCAGCAAAGTCAGCTTATAGTTCCTTTTGGCACAACAGGGTAACAGGGTAAGTGGTCAACTCTATCTCATTCTCTCTCTTAGTATCTTCATACCAACATACCTGCCAAAACAAAGCAACAAATTATCAACCCCTCTCACAGTCATCAATCCTGCAACACTCAAGCATTCAGATAACAACAAAGACTTACCGTCCAAGCATCAAAAGAGTAGCCTGGGGATTGGTCCCTGGTGATAGAGTGAATATCGAACCATCAACAACTCGGAGAGCATCAATCCCAATAACCCTGAAATTGCGATCAACTACCTTGCCCACAAGGCATCCACCATGGGAGTGCCATATAGTACTCACTGTGCGACGGCAAAACTCTCCCATCAGCCGATCATTTGATTGATCAACGGGCAATGCAGGCCCCACGTATCTGAAATCTCGGCCCCCAAACCATTCCCTGAATTTGGAATCCTCCATGGAACGGCTCCTCAGTACATCACCGATCTTGCGGGTGCCATTCACACACCGCTCCACATCACCCGGATTAAGTAGTTGAACCGGACAATTGGGTTAACCCTGACATCCGTAGATGCCAACCGGAGTGAACCTGCGGAGAGTGGCCCAGTAATCTTCTCCATCAGGGTGGCCACAGTGAGATACAGTGGTGAAGCTGGGTTCCGAATGAAAACAGAGCGAGCAGGGTAGGCAAAAGGTATGACATTGGAAGCTGCTTCAAGGTAAGCCCCTGAATTGGTTATGCCACGACTTGTATCAGAGAGTGCTCCAATGGCATTGGGGGTACAATTGAGATGCCATTTCGGGGGTTATCATAGAGGAACTGTCCGACATAAGGCAAGTGATGAGCCACAGGAATTCCCCACGATGAGAGGTACGGCCTCGGTCCAATGCCACTCAGAAGCAGAAGCGGTGGGCTTCCGAGAGCCCCAGCACAGAGCATCACCTCCCCCTTTTCACGCACCATTGCATGGTGGTATCGCCCTGTTTGGTCGCGAAAAACAACCCCAATTGCGATTGCTTCGATCTGCGAAGAAGAGGCGAAAATCATTCTTTCAACACTTGCATAGACAGCCACTCGAATATTCGAAGCTTTCGCATAGCTGAGGAGATCAGCAGCACTGTGTCTACGACCAGAACTGTCGAATGTCGAACCACCAATCTTGGTACCCACTGAATGATCCAAAGTAAACCCATTATAGGGATCAACACCGGCTTCCAATAGCCCGTCTCTGACTGCCGATTGCCATGCTGCTCTTTCGCCTGCTACCTTACATTAAGTGATTCCACTGTCGATGTTCATGCAGCAGACAGAGTCAAATCAGATTGTTGGAGAAGCAGGGAATGTAGCTATTAACAAGATATTAAGAGGGCAAGGGAAAGATCAAAGGCGAGGTGGTTTACCACACGAACTATCTGATCAAGTTTTCTTTTTCCTATCACAGGCAGCTGGCAAAGCCGTGTTTGATCGTCGCGTACATGCTCTGTTACAGCTTCATTCATGCGCCAATCAATTGACAGTGAAGCAGAGAAGGAAGAGTTTTGATCACCGTGTGGGTAGTCCCTGTTAGGGTTTCCGTTTCATGTGCACTAAAAAGGAAGACTGGTGCTACTATAGTACAAGCATACGAGCAAAGGACTCTACCTACCCATACTGACGAATGAAAGAAGTGAGGCGCGGATGATAGGACACAAGCGATAGCGGTTCCATTCTTGCTGTTCCTATTCCATACCATAAGCAGACACCTTTGATTCATCGACATTGGCGCGTCAGGCTCTACCCCCACCCACCAGCCCTTTATGGTATGGAGTTACCGGACCAAGAGAAGACCCGATATCATAAAGTAAGAAGGGGCAAGGCCCCATTGAAAGAGAAAGCGCTAAATGACTTCTATGACGTGGCAGAAATGATCACCGTCAAGCACAAGATTCAAAGCTGGAATCTTCCGACTCTTGTTAGTTGGGACAGAGCATCCTATCTTGTTGATTCTCCTTTCCCACCGCCTCGAGCTCTCGCTTTCAGGGTGGATACGAAAAAAATGAACTATTTAAATTTACATGATCCGCTGCTCACGCACGAGCCGACTAGCATCCCTCATCTCCACCCGTTGACGTGCAACTTTCACTCTTCGCTGGTTTGAGATCTACTTCGTTAGTACCAGTCGGGAAACCTCATGAGCGGTACACCTTAGAAGAAAGAGAAAGACCCTTTCGTTGAGGGGATAGATCTCTACTAAAAAAGACTCATGTCAAAAATGCATATCCTATAATTTGCATTATGGGTATTTTCAAGGTAATTGAGGGTACCTAGCTAAACTCTCGGGTAGTTTTCTATAGGTAATTGATAGCTATTGATCAAAGACGGCATGCTGACTCTTAAGGAAGAAGGGGGGTAAAACAAACATCTTTTGACATGTCGAATATTCACTAACGAAAGTGGGCTTCTATCATGAGTTTCAGCTCCCTTTTGGGCTGAGGGTTGAATTGCGTGCCTAAGTGGGCTTCCAATGATTGCTGCAGCTAGCCTTTTATTATATCACGTAGGTGACGAGACAGAGATAAGGTGACCTTTATCTGGCTACCCGAGTCTCCGGTATGGTTCTTCGTCTTCTCCTACTGCTACTACGTCCAATTCAACGAGACGCCGGTTACGATTCGACGAAAAGAGAGCCGGTCCAATCGATTAAAGGCATTGGGGGAGCTTGAGCTTCCGGGCGAGGATTCCACGGTAGCAGCTGATTCATCACTTGCGGTAACTGCCTCACTCGACGCATAGGACGTATAGGAATCGGGAATTGGCACCCTCCGAATGAGCCAATACTGGATCATCGGGTAAACCATATCAAACAAATGGTAGCTGTGTGGATGATCGGAGCGGGTCTCTTTATTTGTAGGTTAGCGATCTGCATCAATTGGTTCTAATAAAAGCCAGCGACCGACAAAGAGTGCCTTATTCACTTTCGGGTACGACCGGTACACGTCTTGTCTGGCAGAGTAGGGTCACCCACCCTCCGAACCATGGCAATCCTGAACTAGCGTTCCCCATGCTCTACAGAGCCCTTCCTTCTGACTGATTCCTTTTCATAACCAGACTACATCAACTACACAGACGAATGCATTAGGAGGAGCAAGAGGCATATTCTGTTCCGTACAAGTGATCAATAAGTGCATCACCTGAGGTATGGGAGGTCGGGAGCTCTTCTCGTGAGATCGATCCAAGGCGAAGGAGTAAACAGACTTAAGAAACCAACTAGCCAACTGGCTACGCCAGACCAACGTCAAAAGCAGCCTATGCCCGCTTATCTTTCTTCTTGCTGGTAGCGACTTCTTCTTCGCCGAAGTCTTCTTCCCGTTCTCGACAGCCTATTGATTGGTATGGTAACAAGGTTCACATACTTTTCCTCACATAGTACCATACATCAAGATCTGTCCCGCTGGCATAAAGGCGCGGATCCATCTTTATAGGCTTCTAGAAGTGAAAGAGCTTCCCCAAGCAGTCTTTCTTATAAAAACAGAAAGCAATCTGCCGTACTCGCCAAATTGATTAAAGGCTGCCACTCTCAGTTACCGGCTCTTGAACGAAAACCTGCAAATTCGATAAGATATTCATGAACAAATGGAGCACCATAGACATCTATAACAATGGAAGTCTTATAACTATGATCTGATGGGGCCAGCAGGGTCGAGGGGGTCTCACAACCCTCGAAAAATGACTCCCTTTTTTTTGCGTATAAACGGAAATCAAAATCAATCCAATGCAAGTATGGCTTTCAAGCTTGTCTCCCTGTTGCCTTAAGCCTGGAGACCGGGGGTGCTTAGGACCAGAGGTGCTTGCAGACCGGGGGTCGCGGCTGCTTGCTTTCTAAGGTAAGGTACGAACTAGTGCTGGTAAGTGAACGAACCTGTGAATTCTCGCGGCAGGCGTTCTCGAGGTCTTTGGTCCAGTTCAAGCAAAGGAAGGACAGACTGGACTGTTCCCTCGTGCTTCTCCCTTTAGGGGTGAAAACCTTCCTGACCGGAGTGCCGTTCACTCTACTTCTCCTGGCGGGAAGTACTTGTTCCCTTCACCAACCAATCTTCGGATTCTAAAATCGTATGTATATAAGTATAGAAAGCGCACCGTTTTGATATGGCAGTTGAAAATCGATCTGGAGAGTTGCTCACTCCAACGAGCCTAGGCGGCCTAGGTGGACTTTGTCCACTTCCTATCAAAGCTCGAGTCTCCGACTTGAAGAAAACGGTGCCCACGAGACGGCTTATGGTGTTGCACAGGAAAGTCTGTTGGGCAGCAGAAACTCCGTAATTAAGATCCTGAAGCGCTTGTCCGCAAAACCTTAAATTTTGGAAGGTAGGTTGCTTGACATACTGTGACGGTGGCTCCATACGGGATCGATCTTCTTGTCATATTCGTTTAATACCATTCTGACTCAGAAAAACTTCTCTTGCAGTTTTCAAGCCAATCGGTTTCTCGCTCGAAGCTGAATGAAGGTATTTCCTTTGGCTAGATGGAGTGGAGTGACGCGAAGTTCCTTTCAAAAGTCTTTTTTTATAGCGGGGGGTCGTGGAAGAATTGGGTTCGACTCCCATAGCCCCGATGTGGCGAAAAAGACTGATTCAACTGATCTACGACCACCCTTGCCTGCATTAAGATTTAAAACTTGTCGTCTACTTTCAGGAAATGTTCGGAACAGAGAACTTACAATAATACAACGCCGCATTCTCCGAAGATTGAGGAACAAGAAGAGATCTATTAAGAGAAAGATTTATCCGAGAAAAAATCTTAACAGTTACATCCAATCACAAACTACACGAAAGTTGCCCCTTTTTCATGGGGATTTACCCATCACAGAGATGCACAGAGGAACAGAGCGAACTTCATATATCCCTTTTCCACTCAATCCAGAAACAAGATCGGACGTTATTCCGGTTCGTCTCCATTTTTGTGAAACTATTCCTCAAGCAAGGCAGCCGATAAGTCATCGAAGGGTTTGTGTGAATAATGGAATGGTAAGCATTACTCATTTAAAAGTGTCCCACGGTGATCTAATATCTTTTCAAGAAAATGACGCGAGAATCCGCGGTGAAGAAATAAGGAGATCTTTCTATATCGAAATATCAGTTGATAAAATCATAGGAAAATTCCTGGATCGCCCGGTAAGAATGTGGAGAAGAACAAAAACAGAATGGTTCCACCTACTCAAAACTCAGAGGGGATGCCGCCTACTACTAAAATCCCGGTTTTTGCAACAGTTGCGTTCTTCTATGCAAGAAGAAGACTTAGAAAGAACAAAGAAGTTTGGATCCGAAAAAGTATGCTTAGGCAGTTCCTTCGCTGAGCACAACAGAATGAAGAGGAATTTGTATTATTTCAAATCCCTATTCTTATCGAAAAGAAGGAACGAGAAAAACCGAAATCTTCCTACTCGAACAAGAAGTCCTATAGTTTACAACTCTTCTTTATATAGTAATTCCACCCATTGCTCCGCATCCCCCCATCAGTTTACTATGAAGAGAAGAATCAAAAGGATTGAACTACCTACTCATTATTCGGAGGTGAATCATAGAACACCAAAAGCTGTGGTATCTTATGGACCTAACATAGGTCACATCCCTCACGACATAAGATTGAAAGATCTAAACCTTCCTCTTCGGAGCGGAAACGGACGTGGCCAAAACATATAAAGATCGGCGTAGTCGCTCATTAGGGACATATCTATCCGGATAGAGGATAGTCTAGATCGATTCAGAGATAGATTTCTATCCATATAGATAGGTATCTCCGCGGGTAGAGATAAAGATAGGGATCCATCTAGATCTTGATTCACTATTTCCATTTATATTTTCTTTTTTTCTGGATTCTGATTGATTGCCTTTTTGTGACGACAAGTTTTAAATCTTAATGCAGGCTGGAAACATCATTTTTTAATTATTACTTGCTGGGTCGGGGCGTAGACGAGCGAGTAGAGCCCAGGAAACAGGGAAGCCCGTCATAGAGCAGTTGACTAGAAGTAGAAGACTGCTGGCCTGAGAGAAGGCGGCCTCTCCCGGGAAACATGGCCCAATTTCTCTTCTTTCTTTTGGATTTCGGGTTTCTTTGGGGCCCAGAACGCTAAAGGGTAGGGGAGAAGCAAGCCGAACCTCTGATCGACCTGGACACATAAAAAATTCTCGGCGTCGAGAGAGATTTGAGATTCCGTAAGTAACTTAGTGCAACATGGCAAATTTCATTGAGAGGAATCAGCAAAGAAAAGAAAAACGGGTCAACATCTTATTAAGATTTGATCGTTGCATTACTGTGAGATGCCCAAAGACTCCCATGCCTTTCTTGGTTGGACCAACCAGATTTCCGGCAAGTCTTTCTGTTAGAGCAAGAAGCGGAACTACAAGTGAATCTTAATAAAAAGCTTATGATGAGCATCTATTTGAGTCGATCATTTCCAAGATCTAATTCCAGTTTTTTCTTATGTAGTGGAAATGCCTTACAATCTGAAGTTTTACGCTTAAGGGAAGAAATGTTCTTGGTGGATGCAAGACCTGGGACCCCCAGAATTTGTATGCAAGATGAGCCTACAGGAGTGCCAATCAACCGAGCCGCCAGGTTTGAGAATAAGGTGGGATCCCTGGATGTAGTGGCCGGTGAATCGCTGATCAAAAAGCGGATTTTGGAAAGATTCTTCATCGATGTAGTGGCCGGTGAATCACTGATCAAAGAGCGAGCAGCCGCCAGGTTTAATGATTTGGTGGGATCCACAGATGTAGTGGCTGGTGAACCGCTTCTTCTTCTTCCGCGAAGATTCAGACAAAACCGAGCTTGGATGGAACTGAACAAGATTTGGCGAACGAATACAAAGGTAAAGGGCTTTATTATTGAGAAAGTCAAAGGAGGTT